>CM046039.1:58366597-58391597 GCA_025215565.1 Flaveria ramosissima
TTTGGCTTCTTTTTGTACATCTCCTGTTGTTTCAAAGCACATTAGCCAATAGCAGACTTACATTTGCTAGCCCTTGTTCTGGTTTTGCTTCATTTGTCTTTATCTCCATTTTGCTCATTATTTCCAATGTATCTTTTGATAGACATGTAATATTGATATTAGCATATAACTCAATAGGATTTTGACTTTCCTTTGAGTATACTTCTAATACTCCTTCCTTGAAATTCTCATGAATTCAATGTCTTTGATGTCTTTCTTAACAATGTTTGCATAAGCAAGAGCTTTCCTCAATGATATTCTTTCCATTGCAGCATTCATCACATTGATGATAGAAATAAAATACTTCTTATCTTGCTCTGCTATCTCTGGAGATACCTTTTCAAACTTTTGCACAGACAAAAATGATATATAGCTTGGATGCAATAGCTTCAATTCAAAAGCAACAAATAAAGTAATAATATCCTCATCCCATTGTTCGAGATTTCGGACCAATTTAAGCTCAAAAGTCTCAGTGTTATAAAACCATCTGAGAATTGGCTTTGAGTTTTGATTACCATCAATCACTTTTAGACCAGGAGTTGTGACTTTTTCAAAATACTTGTCATAAAATTCTATCATTGAATGTTCTTCTTCAGATTGTAATCCTTTGAGCTTTTTGTTCTTCTTCAAAGTAGCAAAGTACTCTTTATCTTCTTGATCACATCTAGTTTGAAGAAATTACTTAATCTATCAATTTCTTCTTAATAATTCTACCATCATCTTACCTCGTTTAGAATCAGATGGATTGATCAGAGGTAATCTGTTTAGCTCTTTCAAATCTTGCACTGGAAGTTTAATGATGCTTGAGTAAAAATGATATACATCACAAACTGCATTTACTCTTTTTATCAAAAATGCATCAAATATTTCATCATACTTCCATGCTATAATCTTTACTTGGTTTGTAAAATCAGGAGCAATCATAGCATTTAACAACTCAGCAACTGATTGTCCTCTTTGTAGTACATTTCTCACCAAGTCTCCAGTTGATCTGGCATTATCAAAAATTTGCCTTTGTTCAGAAGATGCTTTATATGCTTGCCTTTCAGGATCAGAAAACATTTCAATCAAATCTTTTCTGCTATCATGAGCATCTGTTTTTCTTGCCATCTGTTTGATCTCTTGAGGCTTCAACATTCTTGTTCTTTTTGTAATCTCAAGATATTGAGGATTATCAGTATCAAGTATAATCAACTTCTTTGATTGTTTTTCTGTTTCTTAAAAACTTCTAACAAGATTCCTCAAGGATACAGATTGTAATCTTTTCAGTTTTCTCCAAGGGTAATTCCTAGCTTGCAACCATGACCTTAAAGCTGGAATACTCATATCATCAGGATCAGGATGGTGCAGCTCAGAGCTTGATAATTCTTCTACATTAATACTTTCTTTCATTCACCATGCTCAATTACAATCTCATTTGGATCAATAGGAGCAACTGATTCTGCAGTAGTGCATTTCTCATATTCATCATTTATTTGAGAAACAGTCAGTCCATCCAAAAATACTCTATTGTATTTCATCTTCACAAGGTAGTTGTATCTGTCTTCAAAATCTTGTGGAATTTCGTCTTGTTCTTGAGTTGGTTCTTGTGAAGAGAAATTTGATACAAATTGAGCTTCATCTATATCTTCTTCATCTAAAACTTCATCATACCAGTCATCATTATAAACTTCTTCAATGTCTTCTAAGGCTTCAATCTGTTCTTGAACGTTTTGCTCTTCAACAGTTTCTTCTATTCTTTGCACTTTTGAAGATGACTCAGTTAAACTTGTATCTACTACATCATCAATTTTCCTTTTTCATTTGAGCACGTCAAGATTTTCTTCAACAATCATCTCAGTACTTATCATTTGATCTGGTGAGATAGGCTTTTGAGATTCTTTTTCTTTTGTTAATTCATCTTTCCAGTTTTCATTTTCATCTGATAATTTCTTGAATTTCTCTTCAAGAATGTCATAATCCTTTATCATAACTTAAAATTTTGATGACATTGTCTTTATCTTTTGCATAGCTCAAAATCTTTTCATCTTTCAATAAATTTTCTTCATTCAACTTTAAATTTTCATCCTTTAGCTTTTGAAATTCCTTTTCAAGAGATATATTCCTCTCTTTCAATCTTTCATTCTCAACTTTCAATTCTTCAATTTCTTCTCTTTAATCAAATTTTCTTCTTTCAAGTTCTCCATCTCATCAATATCTACTATCTCCTCTGTTTGTACTGACACATTGTGTGTTGTACTAACAGGAATTTCTTCAACTTCTTCATTCACTTCAGCTTGAAATACTGGTTCATATAACATATCATTCATGAAATCAAAATAAAAATTTTGATTTTATGAATCTTCTTCATGTACAGAATCAGCATGAATATCAGCATCATTAGTTTCTTCAGCTAAGTTTTGAGGTTCATTGACATTTTCATCATCATTCCTTTCATCAATTGTCTCTTGATGTGTTCAGTTGCACCATCATTACCATCTTCATCATCATTATTATCATCATCATCATTGTTATCATCATCATCATCATCCGATGAGCTTTCAGTAGCTTCATCATCACTTTCTTCATCATCATCATCAATCATATCATGTACAACATCCTCAATAAGATCATTTGGATCTATTGGTTCATCTTCAGATAAATGATAGTGTTGTTGATTGATGTCTACTTCATCCATAGATACATTCCTTATATAATCAAATACTGGAATGTTTTGAGCACCAGTAATCATTGCAAGTCTTTTATACACAGCTTCTGACATATGCTCTAATTGCAGCTTATCTCCTTTAACTCTTTCAACATATAGATCTGGATTCTCTTCATTAATAAGCAGTTGGACAAAATCTTGGATACATCAAGTATTTATTTCTCTTTCCTCTTTCATGATTGATTATGAATCCATTCATTATCTACTTTGCCATGTTAAATCTTCTGTTTGTGGCTAGAGTAATGATAAGAGATGCAATGTCAACTGGGAATCAATCCCAACCAGCACTTCTTTTAGACATGCAATGTTAAAATATATAACACAACAGTTTCTGTGTTTATATACTCTTGCTCTGAAGAATTGTTTCTTAGGGAAGTGATCAGGATAACCCATTTGTAGAAATATATCTCTACATTCATTGAAGTATACTCAGATAAGTCTTCTGGGTCATTTTCACCAAGTTTTAGAGCTGTTCTGATTGCTTGTTCAGAAACTTCAAGCATTCTATCTGATGTAATGAAAGCTCTTAGAACTTTATTCCCTTCTTCATCTCTTTCTACTTCTGCTGTTCTCTAAAATCTTTTGATCAATCTTGCATTAATCATTGGTCTTGCACACATTGCATAGACATATTTTGATCTAAGCAGAAATCGAATAATTTCTTCATAACCAACAGCTTCTCTGTTTTCATCATCTAAGAATGCAACAACATTATGTTTAGGCTCAAACTTCAAATCTGCCATCTGCAAAACATAGAGAAAAAGAATATGAGAACATTAAAATTTTTATTAATGAGTTTCATTTTTACATATGAATTTGTAATTTTGTAATATTGAATTCAATTTTGACTTATGATTTTGACTTTTGACTTATGATTTTAATTTGTGAAATAATAAAATTTATTCATTTTGAATTTATTATCAAGCATTTGCATCTGAATTATCTATTTTTTATTTAAAAAATAAATTTTTTTATTTTTATTTTTATTTTTATTTTTATTTTTATTTTATTCTTATTCAAAATTTGAATCTGTCTGTTCATCTTCTTCTTCTTCCTTCGAAGAACAGACTGATCGATCTATAATCAATATCATATACAATTTCAGTCGATGAACTTTATATCAAATTGCTCGAAATCTGATACATATCAACAATCCAGAGTCAATTTTAGATATGATTAAGATTTGATTAGTTAAACTTTGAATGTTAGTGTTCGAACGCCCAAATAGCAGTCAAACGCCTATACCAATCATCATGTTTTAACCAAAATCTACTGATTTGAATCACAAACTTACGTTTATAGACCCAAATAATATCTAACAATCAACAAGATTTGTTGCAATCACTAATAATCTAAGACTTTGATGACAACAAGTTGATAGTTCAGAGAATTGTTTTTGGAGAATTTGAGTGTGAATGAGAAACAAGTGTAAGTGTTCAATTTATATTAAGTGAAATTTTAGACGCATGAGCACTGTTTGTGCGTATGAAACCCTAAAATTCACAAAATACTGAGACGCATGAGCACTGTTTGTGCGTTTTGACTCAGACGCATGAGAAATGTTCATACGCATAAGCACTGTTTAGGCGCTTTTGCACTGTTCAGCCGCACGAAGTTCCTGAAACGTCTAACACTTGTAACTCTTGAAACATTTCAACACTGTGTAGACGCATGAGACATTTCAAACGTCCAACACTTGGTTAAAATCAGACCCATTATCACTGTTTAGGCGCATGGGTTTTTATGAAAACCCAAACACTTGGTTAAACTCATGGACTTATTGCAACTGTTTAGGCGCATGGGAATGTGAAAAACGCCAAACACTTGTATAATTCCTTACAAGTTCAACATGCTCCTATTTAGACGTATGCACACTATTTAGGCGCATGAGTTGACTTTGAGTTGACTTTCATGAGTCTTACACTTGTGTTTTCCAAATTCTTCACCTGCACACTGTTTAAACATATTAGTAATATTTCATACTAATATTTAAACATTTTAAGCATAATTTTGAATTTTCCAAAATTTACCTTTTAGTCCCTTAAAATTGAACTTTTTACATTTTGCACCCTCAATTTTTAATTTTAACAATTTTAATTTTTTTGTTAGTTTATCTTTCCCTTCATATTAGTCTCAAAACAAAATCAAGTATCATCTATTTTCCAACTTTTGAAAGAAGCATTTCCACTTGCAAATTTATATAGGTTCATATTATCATTTTCAAAAGTTACAATATCAAACACACATACACTTTGAACATATAGCATCATCCTTTCAATTCAACATTTTAACTTTGATTTTGATTTTCTGAGAACAACTCTTCCATTTATTACTCCCCCTAAACTTTTAAGTTTGAAAAACTTATAAGTTTCCTAGGGTAACATAATAAGATCAGCCATCTCATTGTTACATTGCCTTCACACACAAAGAACATGCATAAAATCAAAATGAAAGCAGAATCAAAATTAATATAACTAAAAGAATTAATGTCTGCAGTGAGATCATATCAATGAAGATCAGCACGTTAAAATAAAAAATGTGAATAGTCATAGACAATGAATAAATCCTGATCAAGTGTGTTCCAGGTCAGTGATATCACAGCAGAGGAGACACAAGATCTAAGGACAAAAATGTGTTTTTGACAAATTATCAACTCACTTACTTTTTCAATTCTTGGATTGATTAGGGTATTTTTAGATATGACATGATGTAAATCATACAGAGACTGAGAGAGCTCAACTATCATCATGACATGCAAGAAAGAACACATACTCAACTTATTACCTGAAACATATGTATCACCAGAGTTCATGTTACTTAAATTAATAGAGAATGATCACAGATAACCATTTGATCAGCTCTGACTATTCATTTGAATAGTTTGTGCACATTGGCATCTTTTGCATCAAAGAGAGAATCCAGGTCTGTAATCACTTACAACAAAGGATATCTCAGCACTTCAGGTCTATGATGACTCATAACAGAGAAGTGATATGATGCTTTGTAACAAATCTCATGATTAAACATATTACCAACAGGTGTGAGTGGTGTAACTTAACAAGCAATCAATCTGATAAGCCAAAACATCTCAAAAGTACTCAGATGAATACACACAAGCATTAAGATTTAGTGAGATCACAAGAATTTACTTTTTCAGTATAGTAGCATGATATTGTCTACACATCATATCTGATCATGTCAGACTTTATTAATGAGTGAAGTATCCAACTGATCTCACTAATGTACTATCATTTCTCACATATTGCATAAACATATTCTTTTCTAAAAATATAAACTAACAATTAGCGAAAGACTCTATTTTTGTAGTTTTGATTTATACTTTTGTATTTGGTGTTTCTAAGAAAAATAAAAATCACACACACACAAAATACAAACAGGCAATTAACATTGAGAGGATCACTTATGATGATCTTTTGATTTAGAGAGTTCACATATAATTATTAAGAGCAATTGACTCTACTAGATACTCAAACCGTCCTGGTAGGAAGGCTTTAGTAAATAGATCCACCAACTGTTTTTCCGTTGCAATTTGATTCAATATGATTAATCCTTTTTCAGAGTTATCTATGAGAAAATGATATCGAATTTCGATATGTTTTGTTTTTGAATGTTGAACAGAATTAGCTGTAATGAACATAGCAGCAGTGTTATCAATGTAAATTGGTGTTTTAAGAAAATTGAACCCATAATCCAGTAGTTGATTTTGCAACCAGAGGATTTGAGAACATCCAGCTGATGCAGCAATGTACTCAGCTTCTGCAGTTGAAACAGAGACATTTGTTTGTTTCTTACATTGCCATGAGACTAATCGGGGACCAAGAAATTGACACCCACCCGAAGTAGATTTTCTATCTTGACAACATCCACCGTAATCACTATCTATGTATCCATATAGTTCAAAGTTACCCTCGTAAGGATACCAAAGCCCTAAAGCTGGTTTACCTTTGAGATACATGAATATCCTTTTGACACCAATTAAGTGAGATTCTTTCGGGTCTGATTGATACCTGGCACAAACACAAACTGCATACATAATGTCTGGTCTAGATGTAGTAAGATACATCAAAGAACCAATCATTGATCTGTATAACGTTTGGTCAATAGATTTTCCTTTTGGATCAGGTTCAATCTTGGTGTTAACATCTGTTGGAGTTCGTATGGACTGACAGTCTTGCAACTTAAATTTCTTCAAGAACTTGTTAACAAACTTCTCTTGATTGATGAAAATTCCATCGTCAGTTTGCTTGACTTGAAGTCCAAGGAAAAAATTAATCTCTCCCATAGAAATCATTTGGAACCAAGATTTCATGATTTCTTCAAATTCATTGCACAATTTTGGACTGGTAGAACCAAATATGATATCATCGACGTACACTTGTACACATAAGAGATCATCATTATCCTTCCTTATGAATAAAGTTGGATCAATTTCATGCTGGATTAAGTGTTGTGATAATGTCTCATACCAAATTCTAGGGGCTTGATGAAGTCCATATAAAGCTTTACTGAACTTATATACTTGATGTGGAAATTCTGCATCCTCAAAGCCCGAAGGTTGCTTCACAAAGTCAGTGATAGGACCATATAGAAATGCACCTTTTACATCCATTTGATACACCTTAAATTTCATGAATGAAGCATAAGCCAGGAAAACTCGAATGGATTCAAGTCTTGCAACTGGTGCAAACACTTCATCATAATCTATCCCTTCTTTCTGTGTGTACCCTTATGCAACAAGTCCGTCGCTTTGTTCCTTATTACAACACCACGATCATTAGTCTTATTCCTAAATAACCATGTCGTGCCTTTAGCATTTTCTCCTTCAGGCAGATCCACTAAATTCCACACTTCTGTTTGCGAAATTGAAGTAATTCTTCTTGCATGGCTTCTATCCACCATTCCTTTAATGCTTCAGTAACATTTTTAGAAACAATTTGAAAGAAAACAAGGGTATAAGCACAAGTTTGCTTGTTTTGATTTACTCCTTGTTGTCTCTCATTCAATAACCAATAATCTGAGAAATGGATGATTCTTGTGAATACGAGATGTTGGGATCTCATCACATTGAACATTAACATCCAGATTTGTTTGGTTCAAGTGGAAAGCTCATGTAACAAAGTAGAAGAATGTGGATTGAAGTTTGGAACTTGAGTCGGTGAGTTAATAAAGTAATCAAAGTTACCAGTATCAACTGCATCACCAGAAATGGATGATGTACAAGACTCAGGTTGCACAAACTCATTACCATAATTAGGATTGGTTGTGATCCTCCTCCTGATCAAATGAAACTGAATGATCTGAAGCTGTATTATCATGATTATTGTCATCAAATTGTATTGTTGAGTCTTGACAAATGATAAAATGGGTAGTCTGAGCTAGAATCATCTAGGTCATCAGAATCTGAATCCTCACTGAAGATCCAAGATCTCCTCTAGACTTCTTCTTACCTGTAGAATCAAGACCATTTGATTGATTAAAAACAGTTAGATTGAAGAGAGTTTGATAATGAATCTAAATCAAATAACCATGCAGGACCATTTGTAACTGATGGAAAAGAATTTTCTAGAAATTTAACGTTGAATGTTTCAAGAATTATATTTGTCCTAGAGTTGTACACTCGATAGGCTTTTGAAACAGCTGAGTATCCAACGAAAAATCCATTATCACATTTTGCTTCAAATTTTCCTAATTGATCATTTGAATTAAGAATCATAACAGGACAACCAAATGATTTTAGAAAGTTTATGTTGGTTTCCTGCCAAACATTAACTCATATGGAGTTTTCATTTTATCTTTCACAATTAAGATTCTGTTCTGAATGAAACACGCTGTTGATATAGCTTCATCCCAAAAAGTGATAGGAATTTTTGCATCAGCTAACATAGAACGAGCAGCTTCAATCAGTGTTCTATTCTTCCTTTCAGCAACTCCATTTTGTTGAGGGGTTCTGGGAGCACTGAACTGATGAGCTATCCCTTTCTGTGCACAAACATTTCAATGTTAGCATTTTTCAATCCGTTCCATGATCACTTCTTATTATTTTCACTTTATTTTCTAATTGATTTTCAACTTTAATGATAAATTCTTTCAGTAAATCAGCCGTTTTAGATTTGGCATACAAAAAGAAAACCCATGAAAATCTTGTATAGTCATCAATGATAACTAAACAATATGATTTTCGTGCAATACTCTTGACATTTGTTGGTCCAAAAAGGTCCATATGTAACATTTGAAGAGGTTTGGATGTTGAGTTTATGAGCTTGGACTTATAAGACGCTCTATGTTGCTTTCCCTTTAAACATGCTAAACATGCTGAGCAATGATCAGTTATTGCAAACTTCTTAGATGGAAGTCCAATGACATGATTTCCTGCTACACAGCTTGTTCATATTCTTGAATTTTGAATGTCCGAGACGTCTATGCCAAAGCTCGCTTTTATCATTTGATGTTTTAGCAATTAGGCATGTTGTTTTAGTTGAAGGATCAACTTGAGACATATCCAGCTTGTATACATCTTTATCCCTTTTAGCTGTAACAATTACCCAATCTTTGCTTATCTTAAAACCTGGCTTCAAAACATAACAGAAAGAATCATCAAATAGAACAGAGTATGATTTATCACATTTTTGGGATACACTTAAAATATTAAAGTTCAACTGTGAACAAAAGTTGACTTTGTCAAAGTTTATTATCCCATTTGATATTTTCCTTCCTTCTCCTGTTATTTTTCCTCCAGCATCACCACCAAAGGCAACGTGTGTTCCATTCTTTAACTTAAAATTTGTAACAAGGCAGGATTGCCTGTCATATGCCGGCTACACTGTAAGGCAACCGTTCCCGGGAAGCCTCACAGTTGGTCAATCATAGCATAAAACCATTATAATAATAAAACATTACAGCGGAAATAATTAGACATTCATTTAAAACTTAGAAACCATATTGTACTCATACATTTGTCCTTAATTTCAAACAAAACATGTTACTTGTTCTTAAATTACAATAAAGATTTCATAAACAGTAATGCCATCCATAGCTCCCCAAGTAGCTCCATGTGCCATCCTCAACATCAGCACTTACCTGCCAACTATTATGCATAAAAGTCAGCTTCGCTGAGTGAGTTCTAGTTTTAAATAATATAAGAAAATATAAACTTTATCCTTCATATAATGACCATGCATACATCTTAGTACATAACATAACTTGCATCATAATAAGCATGTTCATTATCTTTCATTCTTTCATTATCTTTCAATATCTTTCAATTTCATCATAAATGAGATTGCACAAAGCAAGAGCTCCATGTTGATCGACAACAAATGTCAATCCCTGTCGGTACACATGAATACGGTAGCTAACCCCCGACAGTTGATCCACACTGCAAGGCACATAGCCCGCTCATGAATACGGATCCATCATCATACATCAGACTCACCTAAGTGAAGTCTATCATAGTGCTTGCAAGACTTTACATCATCAAACGGGCCCGGGGGTAACATTCATTAAGTTTCACTTTTCATTAATATCATCTACTCTTTAATATATATAATACTTAACTTATTAAGTACACAACATACCAAGTACTAGCCATCATAACATAACCGACCCACCACGGGATAGCAGGGGTTCGGGGGCGGCAGCCCTTACAGCGGGGTCCTAGGGGCAGCAGCCCCTAGTGGGGTCCAAGGGGTCCAAGGGGCAACGCCCCTGCCAGACATTTCCTGAGATGAGATACATGGAACGTAGGGTGAATTCCACTAAACTCATCAGGTAGTTCTAATTTGTAGGCCACTTCTCTACCCTTTCGATAATACGGAATGGCCCTATGAATCTTGGGCTCAACTTTCCCCTTTTTTCGAAACCTGATGATCCCTTTCCTTGGGTAGATAACGTCCAACTCTTGTCACCACAAATTCTATCGGCCTACGCCTCTTATCAGCATAAGACTTCTGCCGGTCTTTGCAGCTTTCATGAATGCCTTAATCTTATCTAACTTCTCAGTTGTGACCTCAATTACTTCAAGACTCCCCATTCCTTTTGCCCGCTGTCACCCCAACACCACGGGCTGCACTTTCCTACCGTACAACATCTCGTAAGGTGGCATACCAATGCTGGCATGGTAACTATTATTATATGAGAATTCCGCCACTGTAAGTGCTCATCCCCCAGCTTCCTCCAAAGTCGATTACACAGGCTCATAGCATGTCTTCTAAAGTCTGGATCGTCCTTTCCGACTGGCCATCCGTCTGGGGATGGTAAGCCATACTAATATGCAGTCTAGTCCCCATTGAGTCGTGAAACCTCTTCCAGAACTTGGACGTAAACCGCGTGTCCCTATCCGGAACGATAGACACTGGCACAACCGTGACGAGCCACGATCTCCTTGATAATTTGCTCTGCCAACCTCTCAGAGGAGTACGTCTCATGAATTGGTTGGGCGCTCTTTGTTAGACGGTCAACAATCACCCAGATTGCGTCGCTTCCCCTTGCCATGCGAGGTAGCTTCGTGATGAAGTCCATTGTGATGTGTTTCCATTTCCATTCAGGGATATCCAAAGGCTGGATCTTCCCAAATGGCTTTTGGTGTTCTGCCTTCACTTGCAGGCAAGTCAGACACTTGCTCACGTACTTAGCCACGTCTCGCTTCATTCCCGGCCACCAGTAATCTTTCTTCAGAACTGATACATTTTCGTGGCACCGGGGTGTATGGAATATCGATTTTTGTGAGCCTCATCCATGATTTTTTCCCTTAGATCCCCATAGAGAGGGATCCACATTCTACTAGATCGGGTTCTAACACCCAGGGTGTTTTCCCCCAAGTCTGAAACTTGTCCTTTCATCCTTTCAGAGTTGATTCTATCCTCTCTTAATGCCTCATCCTGGAACTCCCTCATTTGTTTCATAACATCAGGCATCATGATTATCTGGCGAGCCCTCACCCGAATTGGTTCGGGTCGTCCTTTTCGGCTAAGGGCGTCAACAACCACATTGGCTTTGCCTGGATGATAATGAATTTCGCAGTCATAATCCTTGATCAGTTCCAACCACCTCCTCTGCCTCATATTGAGTTCCTTTTGTTCAAAGAAATATTTCAGACTTTTATGATCAGTGAAGATGGTGCACTTCACCCCATACAGGTAGTGCCTCCAAATCTTCAATGCAAACACCACCGCAGCCAACTCTAAATCATGGGTAGGATAATTGGCCTCGTGAACCTTTAATTGTCTAGAAGCATAGGCTATCACCTTCCCTCGTTGCATCAACACGCAACCCAATCCTGCATACGAGGCATCCGAGTAGACCACCAGATCCTCATTCCCTTCAGGTAACGTCAAGACAGGGGCATGAGTTAACCTCATCTTCAGTTCTAGGAAGGCTTCTCCTGATCAGTACCCCATTCATACTTAACGTCCTTTGGGGTCAACTTTGTCAAAGGAGAAGCTATCTTGGAGAAATCCTGGATAAACCTCCTATAGTAGCCTGCCAGGCCTAAGAAACTACGAATCTCAGATGGCGTCTTTGGAGGTTCCCATTGCATCATCACTCATCACGCTTCAACCTTCGCAGGGTCCACCCTGATCCCCTCAGGATTTACCACATGACACAGAAATTGAACTTCTCGTAGCCAAAATGCGCATTTAGAGAACTTAGCATATAGCTTCTCACTTCTGAGCGTCTCCAATACTTCTCGAATATGATCGGCATGTTCCTCTTAACTTTTTGAATAAATCAAGATGTCGTCGATGAATACTATCACCGATTTATCCAACATTGGTCGACATACCCTATTCATGAGGTCCATGAAAGCAGCTGGCGCGTTGGTTAAACCAAAGGACATGACGAGAAATTCGTAATGTCCATAACGCGTACGGAACGCTGTCTTAGGAATGTCTTGTTCTTTTACCTTCAGTTGGTGGTTACCAGACCGCAGGTCTATCCTTGAAACCAGCTGGCACCCGAAGTTGATCGAACAGGTCATCGATCCTTGGTAATGGATACCGATTCTTTACAGTCAGCTTATTGAGCTCGCGATAGTCAATGCACATCGGCATGCTACCATCTTTCTTCTTGACGAATAAAATCGGAGCACCCCATGGAGAGATACTTGGTCGGATGAAGCCTTTATCCAGTAAATCTTGCAACTGGTCCCTCAGTTCTACCATCTCCGAAGGAGCTAATCGATATGGTGCTTTAGCAACAGGTTGTGCTCCTGGTAGCAAATCAATCTGGAATTCGATCTCGCGGTCAGGCGGCACACCGGTCAGGTCTTCAGGAAAGACGTCAGGAAACTAACGCACTATCGGCACGTCTGATAATTGTGGCTCTGGTGCATCCACATCTTTTACATAGGCCAAGTAAGTGCTGCACCCACGTCTCAAGTACTTTTCAGCTGTGATCATCGACACGACCTTCGGTACACAGCACACCTTATCTCCACGAACCGTAACAGAACTAAACCGTCGGTCGCGCTATTAGACGAATTATCTTCTTACTACATACTATATTGGCTTCATAGGTAGCTAACCAATCCATGCCCAACACCACATCGAAACCTCCTAAGGCCATAACATGCAACCTAGCAGGGAACTTACAATCCTCTAACTCAATCAGGCAATCCTCAACCACCTTAGTTACCTTAGTGGACTTACCAGTGGTTGTTTCTACATAGAAAGGCTCATCTCACTTTCTACTCTTATCATGCAACAAACGACAAAAGGCAGCAGACACAAAACTCCTACTAGCGCCAGAATCAAAGAGCACAGAAGCATATTCATGGTCTACCAGAAACATACCTGAAACTACTTCTGGGTCTGCCCTGGCCTCCTCGCGAGTTATGTGAAATGCCCTCGCCTTCGCCTTTGAACCGTCACCCCTTCCCTTATCTCCAGCTTTAACCGTTCCTGATCCTTCTGGTTTTCCTTTCTTACAGTCTCTTCCCACATGACCCATCTCGCCACACTGGTAACACCTCCCCACCTTGCAATCCCTAACATAGTGCCCCTCGCCTCCACATTTGAAACATTTTCCCATCCCAATTCTGCACTCCCTCGAATGACCTTTTCCACATTTTCTACAAGCACCTCCTTCACCAGTATTTCCCTGTCTCCCAGACTGATCCTCAACCCTCATCCTCTTCTCTCCACTCCGGAAGTTATCACCTCCGAACCTCTTCCCATTTCTTTTTGTTCCCATTCCAATTCTCCACCTTCTTCTGTACAGGCACTGGGTCTCTCTCATCGTACAACCTCCCAGCTAAATCCACCACAGACCTAAACGTACCCGGTCTAGCTATAATCATATGCCTCCTGATGTCCACAAGCAACCCTGTATGTATCTTTTGATCTTCCTGGACGCAGGTGTCACCATGTCTGGCACAAGTCTTGCAAGTTCATTGAACTTGGAGGTATACTCTTGATGAGTCATGTCCCCAGCCTTCAATTACAAAAACTCTTTTCAATATTGTCTAATTCCCGATAGGGACTATACTCCTCCAGCACTAACTCCTTCAACTCAGACCACTTCATTTTGGCTATCGAAGGAATGAGTGGCAAACTTAACTTTCTGATCCTCTCAGCACTCACTAATTTCCAGTACCGCTTCCATCTCTCTAACCCAACGATGAGCGGCAGTAGTAGTGTCGTTACCATCAAAGGTTGGGGGATTGCACCTTTGAAATGCCCTATAGATGCACCCTCTAGTAGTCTCTCTCTCAAACTCCTCATCACTATCGTCATCATGGACTACCACATTAGGGTTTGATGGCTCCTCTTCAGATTCCTCAGTCCTCCCAGTGGACTTTCCTGAATTCTTCTCACTTTCCTTCCCTTTCTTCTCAGCTTTCTCTCCTCCTCCTTGACTGCTTTGATCACCTCGGTCACCACCGAGGGTAAGACATTTTGCATGACATTGTAGACCTCATCAGCGATAGCCTCCTTCACAGTGGGTTTGAGGGTGGCTGATCCCTCCCCCTCCGGGTGACTATGGAGGTCTGATTCCTCGTGAACAGTCTCGGGAGCCTTAGCTTTGCTTCGGGTGACACGTGGCTCAGAGTACGCCCGCCACGAGCACCTCCTCGGGTTGCCTTTCCAGATTTTCTACCAGCCATAACTAATTCCTATAAGATTCAAACACCAAATGGTTATTCAAGATAATTGCTCAGATCATTATAAGTATGTTAAGTCCTTAATTACAGTGGCCAAGTGTGATTAACCACTTACCTTACCCTCTTGTCCCAAGCAATCACTATCCTAACACATATTAGTATTTAAATCTACAAGCACATAAAACAAATAGCACGCGCACATAATTCCGGTTTTACTTGAAACTTTTTACCTGATGGCACGTAGCTAGTTGGATTGGCATCCTTCATTCGGTCCCATTTTCAGTTTAAGTTTAGGTTTTGAAAACAGTTTACCCAATTCTCTTAAACTTTGGCTCTGATACCAACTTGTAAGGCCCCGTTCCCGGAAACCTCACAGTTGGTTAATCATAGCATAAAATCATTTTTTATAATCAAAACATTGCAGCGGAATTAAATAGACATTCCTTAGAAACTTGAAATCATATTGTACTCATACATTTGTCCATTAATTTCAAACAAAACATGTTACTTGTTCTTAAATTACAATAAAGATTTCATAAACAGTAATACCATCCATAGCTCCCCAAGTAGCTCCATGTGCCATCCTCACATCAACGTTTACCTGCCAACTATTATGCATAAAAGTCAGCTTCGCTGAGCGAGTTCTAGTTTTAAATAATATAAGAAAATATTAACTTTATCCTTCATATAATGACCATGCATACAACATAGTACATAACATAACTTGCATCATAATAAGCATGTTCATTATCTTTCATTCTTTTATTATCTTTCACTTTCATCATAAACGAGATTGCACAAAGCAAGAGCTCCATGTTGATTGACAACAAATGCCAATCCCTGTCGGTACACATGAATACGGTAGCTAACCCCTGACAGTTGATCCACACTGCAAGGCACATAGCCCGCTCATGAATACGGATGCATCATCATACATCAGACTCACACAAGTGAAGTCTATCATAGTGCTTACAAGACTTTTCATCATCAAACGGGCCCGGGGGTAACATTCATTAAGTTTCGCTTTTCATTATATCATCTTCCACTTTAATATATAATACTTAACTTATTAAGTACACAACATACCAAGTACTGGTCATCATAAAACAACTGACCCGCCGCGAGACAGCGGGGGTTCGGGGACGGCAGCCCCTGGCAGCGGGGTCCTAGGGGCAGCAGAGCCTAGTGGGGTCCAAGGGGCAACGCCCCTGGCTGGGGCCAGGCTGCCAGGTCAGCGCGAAAAATTTTTATATTTAAACATTTATATAGCACATTTACTTATAGAAAAATCGTTCTTCCTGTTAAAACCCTTAAAATCTTGGTCATTTATAAACGTAAATTTAATATGCATAATAGCGCTAAAACATGGAAAACTTATAAATAAGGGATCTAGAACTCACCTGGATACCACGAATAACTTCTAGGCTAAGCTTACAAGGCTAGGATCACTCTACACAGCCTGCAGAATAGCTAACACTTAAAGGGGTTAATTTCTGCCTAAATTCGCTGCTAATTTCGCTGCAAGATCAGCAAATTCGCAGCTAGATTCGCCAACACTTTCGCTGCTAGTTTCACCAGCAGTTTTGCTGCTAGTTTCGCTAGCACCTTCGCTGGCAGTTTCGCTGGCAGTTTCGCTGGCATCTTCGCTGCCAGTTTTGCTGCCAGTTTCGCCCAACTTTCGTTGGAAACATGTCTGCGATACTACTACCTGCGAAACTATAGTTTCGCAGGAAGTCCTCATAGTTTCGCTGATTGAATATGCAATTTCGCTGGATGCATATGCAGTTTCGCAGATCGCATAAAAATTACGAACCAGTCCGTTTTTAACCCAAAATCATAACTTTTTACATCCAATCTCTTAGTTTATCATCCATGAGGCTAAATCTAAGCTTTATACATGTTTTCATACGTAAAAATGTGACCTTTATGCGATTCTTGCAACTTTTCAAAACCAAAACCCTAGAATCCGGGTTTGATCTACAGAAGGGTTTAGAGGTTGATTCTTACCTGGATTTGTTGCTTTTTTCTAGGTCTTGATGCTCCAACACCCAGATCTTCAATCTCTTAACCTTGGAAGCTTCAAATCTTAAGTTTTCTTTACTTTCTCTATCTACTTTCTCTCTCTATGAATTTTGGGAGCTAGGGTTCAAATGATGGAGATGGAGGCTGATTTGGGTAGGTTAAGGGCTGATTATGGGCCTTAATCACTTAGGCTCTTGCCCATAAACCCAATTTGGCCCATAACCCATTTCCCTCTTTTATTAAATACCCATTATTAAGCTCATTATCCTTAATGACTCGTTTTGACTTTTCGGGGTGTTACATCTTCATTCTCACTTTCCACTTTTGTATCATTGTTTTCTGACCAATCTCTCCCTGGATTGTTGCAACAAGAGATAAACTTGATGTTAAATCATTAGTAAACTGATCTGCATATGCACTCCAATCATAACCATCTTTAATGCTGACTACTAAAGCTTTCTTGGTTTCATCAGATGATTTTGTTTCATCTTTAAGCTCAGGCATAGGAAGACTTTGATAAGGCTTTTGAAAAGTCTTCTAAGTTGGTTGAAACCTTTGATTGCAAGAACTTGATAGAGCATTTCCTCCATTATTCCTTGGAGCTTTGCGTTCTCTGGAGAAGTGTCCATAACTGTTATAGTTAAAACATCTAGATTTTGACTTATCAAACCCAACAGTCTTGTGAGCACTTGGCTTGTACTTCCTGTTGACATATGAATGTTTTGTGTCCTGCAAGCAATCATCACCATCTGCCAGTTTAAGTCCATCTCTTCTAACATCTTCAGGATCTATCTCAAACAAATCCTGCAAAACAAAGTCTAATTGAGTTAAATGGCTACCTTGATATGCTTGAAAACTAGCCATAAATGCAGTGAATGCAGTTTTAGACTCTTCATCCTCTAATAGGATGTTTATCATCATCTTTAACTTTGCTAGATTTAGCAGAGTTAGATGAAGAAGTCTCTGTTTGAACATTAGATGTTTGAGACTAAGATTTAGGAGGAGATTGAGAATGAGACTGAGTTGTATAAGCAGGAGCACTAGTAAATGATGAGTCAGTGAAAAATCCTGCTCTAACAAACAAATCTCCCCTCTTCTTCTGTAATTTTCTCTTTTTTGCCATGAATGCATTTTCAATAGTGGTTGCAGGAGAAGCAACAAACTGATACTGAGACATTGATGCTGCTCTATCATTGTTTCTTGAGCTTTCATCAATCTCTACTGACTCTATCTTGGCAATGAGTAGATCTAGATCCATAGGGAACTTCTCAGTATGCTTTAGTAGGTTACTGTTTGTTTCCATGATGAGGGTAAAGCATTGAGTAGTCTAAGATTTAGATCTTCAAGATCAGGCTTAATACCAGTTGTTGACATCCCAGTTGTAAGTTGAACAAATCTGTTCATCATCTGATTTATGGTTTCTCAAGACAAATGTTGAAACAATTCTAATTGCCTTTTCAACTTTTGTTTCTTGAGATTTTGAATCTCCCTGCCTCCTTCACAAATGGTCTTTAAGGCTTTATATAAGGTGTATCCAGTTTGATATGCATCAAGCCTTGCAAGAAATTCCAGAGTAGTCCTTTACACATCAGGAATAAGCTTTGATATCATTCTTTACTCTTCTCAAATCATCTCCTTGAAGACCATCTTCAGGATAGGGTTCTGGAAAATCTTTAGTATAAACAAACCCTCTGTCAGGCCCATCAGTGATTATAGGAATGTATGGTCCTTTCTCTATAGATTTCCAAAGATCAGTGTCAATGCAATTAAAATGCTGTTTTAACCTAAGAGACCAATTTTTGAAATAAGCTCTATATTTAAGTTTTGGAACTCTATTTTCAGAATCTTCAGATTTGACCATTCTTATATTTTGTTGTTTTTCTTAGATTTTGAATTAAGAAAAAAATGAAAAGTTTTTGAAAAATTTTCTTAAAAAAAAAGTTATAAGTGTCAAGGGTGATACGCCTGAGCAGTGATTAAACTCCCAAACAGTTGATGCGCCTAAGTTGAGAGACATCTAAGGGAATGCCTTAGAAAAATTTTCAAAACGCCCAAGTTGATGCGTCCGAACAGTTGTAAACGCCTAAACAGTTGAAATGCGCCTACACAGTTGTAAAGCGCCTCAACAGTTATCAACCGTCTGGACTTTTACTCTTCAACAGTAGTCAAGCGTCTGAACTGAAAACGTCTACACAGTGTTAATGCGACCAAACAGTAGTCAAACGCCTAACACTTAGACAATTTTTAAGCAAATTTCAACTCTAATGCCCCACATTCATCATGTTCATATGAATGTAACTAACTCAAATCTTCTGAAATGCTTCAAAAGTTGATGGATTGGATTGAAACTTTCCAATTAAACATCTTTTATACCGATAATCATTCTTCTAACATCAATTTCTTTCAATATCTACAACAAATAAATCAATTTTGTGATTTTCAGTTCAAAAAATAGTAACCTCTTTTCGAACACAAATTCAACAAGTTATCTCGAATTTGATGAATTTAACTGCTTATTGTGATTCAAATCATGTTTCTGATGATGAAACACATCTGAAATTCACAAATTTTCAATTGAATTGTCTATCAATCACAGATTTAGTGAATTTTTGAGTTTGAAAGTTCGACAAACCTCAAAAATCACTCACTAACAGCTTACCAACAGCTCTGATACCATTTGATAGGATCAAATGTACCAATCTGTGATGATATATGAACACAATTCAATGAAATACAAACAAAGTAATCAAATCAAGCAAGATATCAACAAAATTCATGTTTTCATTAATATCAAGCAAAGACAAATTACAAAGTAAGTAAGCAGTTTTCTCTCTAAGCTCGTTCAATCTAGTTACTTACTACATGCAAGTCTAAGCTATTTATAATGAAATAGAAAGGAACTAACAAATTACAAAACTAGTCCCTATACTATTACAAATATCAAAAAGACACATAAGACAACATGTTAATCTTTCTAGAGCACTAACATATCATGTCCACGGGAGGTTCGGGTAGTTTAGTTATGAAGTCCATGGATATGTGTTCCCATTTCCACATAGGAATCTCAGGTTGTTCGAGTAATCCACTTGGACGTTGATGTTCGGCTTTAACCTTCTTACACGTAAGGCACTTAGCTACATAATTCGCTATGTCTTTCTTCATTTCATGCCACCAATACTGACCTCGCAGGTCCATATACATCTTATCGGAGCCGGGATGAATAGAATAACGAGTTTGATGAGCTTCGTTCATGATAAAGGTACGAAGATTATCACGATTTGGAACCCAAATTCGATTCGTGAAATACATAAACCCATTGGGTTCCGTTTCCAATTGAGCTAGAAGGTAATGTTCCAATTCCTCTCCCATTCTTCCTTCTTGTTGAACCGCTTGTTGAGCCTCTAAAATACTAGTCTGGATGTCACTTTCGATCCTCAAATTTTGTAGCAGCACACGATAGTCTCATTAACATCTAGACGGATCTCTGTATCAAACTCTCCGAAAGTTTCAAACCATTGACGTCGATCACAAATTTCTTGAAATGAGACCATCTTGTTATGAATCTTTCAGCTTAGTGCATCGGCTACAACATTTGCCTTACCAGGATGGTAATGAATATCACAATCATAGTCATTAATCAACTCCACCCAATGACGTTGTCTCATATTGAGATTTTTTTAATTAAAACGTGTTGAACGCTTTTGTGATCGGTGTATACTATACATTGTGTACCATAAAGATTGGTCTCCAAATCATCAAAGCAAAAACAATAGCACCAAGCTCGAGATTGTGTGTCATGTAATTCACCTCGTGGACCTTCAATTGTCTCGATGCAAAAGCTATGACCTTTCCTCGTTGCATGAGAACACAACCAAGGCCTTGTTTATGTAAGGCCCCGTTCTCGGAGACCTCACAGTTGGTCATTCACAGCGTTAAATACATTAAACATTATATATTACTTAAGCAGCGGAATCACTTCAACAAAAACCATTCATTTCATTTCATTAAACCCTGTTGTTAAGCAATACACTATTGTTTGATTGAATACAAAAGAACTGTTTAATTGCATTACAAAACAACAGAAATAATAGTTATGAATGGATGTCAGTCTTTCCCAGCCGAGTAGCTTTTCCCTCGTGCCATCCTCAGCAATAATTACCTGCCAACTGAAAATGTATAAAAGTCAGTGTTGCTGAGTGAGTTTTAGTTTTATAGTATAAAAACTTTCTGTATGTTGTATAAAAATACTCTTTTCTTTTAAAATACAACTCTTTATTGTATATGCGGGCACGCGTTAACTATATGAACAAATACTGTTCGTTCTCTTTACTGTATGCATTGTTTATTCTGTTTTCTTTATTCTTTATTACTCTCTGTATGGACCAATGAGCAATACCCCCAACTATATGCGCGATGGAAAACGGGTGATGGGCCATCTATATCCCTCGAAAGGGTAAACTATATCCCTCGAAAGGGTCAATTGTATCCCTCGGAAGGGTGCTGTGTATTGTATACAAGGCCGACCCAATCACCCAGGGTACGCTACAAGGGTCCTGCCAATCTCCAAGACTGGCCCTGTGTGCATAATAGGGTAGCTAACCCGCAGCACAGTTGAGCTAACGACAACACGGTCGTGTACCTCCTATAAGCTTGCAAGACTTGTTAACATTTAATTAATGTTCCTCTTCTTTTCTTTATTGCTCTTCTCTTTATTATTACAATATACTTTACGTTACGATAATAAACATACCACGTAAAGTCACATTCTATAGGTAATAATAATAATAGCAATAACAATAAAAAGGAACAATCATAAGACAATCATAATCAATCATATTCATGCATGAAACCCATCATTAATAAGCCCTAGTCAACCCTCGGTCAAACCCTAAAGGTACAGACTCCAAACATTCTGCATTAAATTCTAAGGGTTTAGGCGCATGGCACTATTTGGCGCATGGGCCCTATTCAGGCGTACGGGTACTTAGGCGCATGGGACACTTCAGTCGCATGGAAACTCAGGCGCATGGACACCTAGTCGCATGGCCATTCGGACGCATGGGCACTATTGGGGCGTATGACCCATTCGTCAGGCATGGAGACACTAGGCGTATGGATCACTCAGGCGCATGGGCCACTCAGGCGTATGGGCCATTCAGACGCATGGGCCATACTTAAAACACTTCTAAGGTAATCTTAGGCGCATGGGCTACTGTTTAGGCACATGGATTACACTTGATTCATTCTATGGCTTTTCAGGCGTATGAACCTTCTGCATATCATGATCCTAATATGTTTTCAACCCCAATCATCAACCCCATCTGTTCTAAACTTAACATGGCTATTCTAAACATCAACAACCTATAAGCATTCGAGAATCAACATTTAACATGCATAATATATACGGGTAAACATACATAAGCTTGTAAAAACGTTTAAATACATTTTTCATTTTCAGCCCCAAAGATGTTTAAACAAAGAATAAAACAAGTAGAAACAGGTATAGAAACTCACCTGATGCAACTTTGGGTGTATCTTCCTTCTAACCCGAATGCAAATGAGTTCAAACACCTAGAACACCACCAAACACCACACACACACACGAGCACATACCCAACACATGAGCACATAAGCATATAACCGAGATAAAACCCGTCATAAACACATAAAAACCACCAATTTCTTACCTTGAATTCGACTTCTCTTCTTCTTCTTTTCTTCAGCCGAGAACTCCTCTGTTCTCTCTCTCTAAAAACGAAGAAAATGGTGATGTGAAGTAAGGGTGGGCGGCCATGCTCACCTTTACACCAACTTTTTCAAACATTTGTCCTTTTGGACACTTTTAGTCCCTCTACTTGGACTTTATTGCTTTTTTCATTTATTCTTCATGTATTATTCTTTCTTTTCTTTTTAGAAGTAACCGGGGGTGTTACAAGTCCACCCCCCTTATATAGGTTTCGTCCCCGAAACATGTTATTCCTCAAACACATGAGGATAATGCTGCCTCTGTAGGATTCTGTGTGCCCAAGACACTTAGAATATTGATGTGGTTAGTACGTTATGATCCAAGTCGGGTTATACCCAATAACAAGCTTAGCAAACACAATTAATATTCAATGATGATATGATCATACAATTAAATTTTACCAATTTAGAAAATGGGTTTTCTAAACAAGTTTGATGCATTATGAATAGAATTTATTAGGATATTTGTTCAATAATATTATTGTAATGTTATTTAAATAAGTTAGATAACATTACAAATTAATAATTGGGAGGTATAGATTATACAATTAAAGGTTAGTTGTATATATCTAGTAAGAAGACTAGTTAACATTTATAATGTGTGATAAAGTTTAAAGGGGGGAAACCCTTTAAACTTTGAATTTCGGCCGGCCCCCCCCCTTGTTCCCATTGGTTCTCTTGTTTCTTGAACACCACATTACAATAACTAGTCTTACACTCAAGTTTGATACTCTCAATACATGCAAAAGACTTAAAAACTAAACCTCTCTCTCTCTCTCTCAAGAAACTCACGGCCAGCAGAAAGTTGGGAGGTTTTGGAGTGCTTTGGTGTAGTTTTCTTCCTAACAAGAAGGTGTTTTGAAAGGGCTTTGGGTATATCAAGCTTGAGGGGTCCTTACCTTGGAGGCCTTGGCCGATTTGAGCATCAAACATCCACCTAAAAGTCGTTTTTAAGCTGCTGAAAAAGGTAGTTAATCACAGCTCTATGTAGCTGTGATTTTATGTAGTTTTACATTTGCTAATAGCTTGTTCATTCACATATTAAAGATCCTATTGATTTGGTTTTTGTTTTCATCTTAAAACAGCTTTTAGAACACGAAATTTTCAGATTATAAACATGTTATAATCCTAAACCTCCGCTGCGTTTTTCTGAAGTTTAAAGGTTAAACTATGTTTTAGTGTTCTAACAAACCATTCAATGGCATCAAGAGCCGGTTATGTGGATGACTTGCTTGTTTTGTCTTTAAAATTGGCTTAAAGAATGGTAATAAGCTTAGTATAGGCTGTTTTGGGCTGCTAAGTTCATATGTTATGAAACCCCAATCTTCAAAGTCATATCACACATGCTTGTGATTAAAATTTGAAAGATATACATGTTTGTTATTTGTTTTTGTTTGACAAATAAACCCCGAAATTTCAGTTTATGTTGGCTGAAATTTCGTGGTTTTAAGTGGGGTTTTCATTATATTTTGGATGATATGATAGATGCTTGTTTTAGTGCATAACCTAGCCATTGACCTTGTGATTGTTTGGATGTTTGTGATGGTTGTATTCATTCATTCAATTGGGTTGTATTATTTGTTGTTTGTGCTTTGTTAAATGTAATTTATTATTATTGGGTTGTAATAATAGATTAGGTGTATTTTCATTTTACTAGATATCTTGTATTAGGACTTTATATCTTGTAATATGAAGACATACACATTGGAAGCACAAAGGAAGGTCATGGAAGAAACATGGAGCATTTTGGATGCGGTTTTCAAGTGGGGAGGCTTTTGGAAGTTTTCTATATGTTTTGTTTGTGACCCTTAGGAATGTCCTATGGACCACACTTGTGATGGCAAACAAGTGTGGACCACTTTAGATGCTATGGTTATGCACATATGCACATATGGTTTTTATGTTTATGCTTGGTTGATTGTTTGTTGTTTGATTGTTTGGTTGATATTTGGATATTCATAACAAACTCATTAACAAACTTAACAAGCTGAAAATTGATGGTTCTTAAAAGTTAATAAAGGTTATTAAATGATTTATGATTTTAAAAGATTAAAATAGGTTTTAATCAAAGAACCATAGGGTACCTTGTATTTGACAAATGCAAATACAAGTACATAGAGTTTCTAAATTAGAATTTTGAAACCTCTAAACTTTTTTTACAAACAAGATCAACACCGTCCTTTTACACAACACTTGAGTCACTTGGGAACTCTTAGTGGGATAAAGGTCACCAACCATTTTGAGGGAACTTGTGACTTGAGGTGAGAATGCCTTATTTGTGGGATAAAAAAGTCACCTAACCACTTATTTTGGCAAACTCACACGTAGGTGTAAGTAGGGTATCTTGATTGCAAACCATGTCAATG
>CM046039.1:58396597-58587899 GCA_025215565.1 Flaveria ramosissima
GGGCAGCAAACTTCACCTTCTTCACCTCTCGGCACTCGCTGATATCAAGTACAGCCTCCATCTCTCGGCACTCGCTGATATCAAGTACAGCCTCCATCTTCTTCATCATCGGAGGGTACCGTTTCGGTCTCCGGCCCCTCGTGTCCTCCCGCGGACCTGTTCCTTTCCTTTCTTTCCCCTTCTCGTACAGCCTTAATTACTTCAGTCACCACAGACGGTAAGATTGTCTGCATGACCTGATGAACTCCTTCCACAACAACCTCTTTCACTGAAGCCCTCAATTTCGCATTCTCATCCCCAGCCTCCGGATGAGGGGTCTCAGGTTCTTCATGAACCACCTCTTCAGCTCTGGGTCTTTCTCTTTTGGGTTGCGGTTCAGCACCAGGCCCACCATGACCTCCACCCCTCGAAGCTTTAGAAGATCTACCACCGGCCATCCTCAAACACACACTGAAAGATTCAAACACCAACACGGTCATTCAAGGGAATAGCTCAGTTTATGTCAAGTATAGTAAGTCCCTAATTACAGTGGCCAGTTGTGATTAGCCACTTACTTTACTCTTCATACCTCGAGCATTACCTATCCTGACTACATCAGTATCTAAATCTACATACAGCACATAAATCACATAACATGCGCACGTAATACCGTTTATCATTAAGAAAATACTTGATGGCACGCAAACTCAGATTGGCATCCCATTCCCTTTTCGTCCATTTTCAGTTTAAGTTAAGGTTTATTGTGAAAATTTACCCGTTTCACTTAAACTTTTGTAAGGCCCCGTTCCCGGGACGCTTACAGCTGGCCAATCATCGCACGTAAAACATATAATTACTTTAGCTTTAATAAAACACATTGCAGCGGAACATTAAAACAAACATTTCATTCATTATAAAAGCTTTTGCAAAATAATACATCGTTTTCAAATTACAAAATTACATGTTGCATTACATCACAAAAGCATTATAAAAATGGATGCCATCCAAAAAGAGCCAAGTAGCCGCCCCGTGCCATCCTCAGCAACTTTACCTGCCAACTGGAAACACATAAAAATCAGCATTGCTGAGTGAGTTCTAGTTTTTATAAAAAAACATATTTGACTTTCATTAAAACCGTTCTTTACTTTCGTACGTGATCACGCATAATACATACACATAGATAATATCATTATTATCTTCCTTTACTGTTCCTCACATACTTTCTTTAGCCCTTTTCTTCTTTATCACATTATCTTTTTTTTTATCATTATCTGGATTAGTGTCATCAGCTATGCCCCAAACCAATGGGGTACTGGGCCGAAGTTCATAATGACTTCCACACTACACATAGCCTGGCACCACCACCGGGGTAAGTGACAAAAATCCCAACTGTATACTACACCCCCAACATTATGCATAATTCGAGTACTAGGCCGAAGATCATAAATGACTTCCACACTGCACATAGGCTGGCACCAGCACCGAGGTGAGTAATCACTATAAACCATGTACCACACCGTTGGTCAGTCACAAAGGCTGGAACCCTTGCGTGTATCCTTAAGGGTCAGCTAAACCATACGCAGTTGAGCTTACGACATTTTAGAACCGTGCACCTCCGTACATTTGCTTGCAAGCCTTTCATACTTTCGTTCGTTCATTAATGCATGCATTCTATCATTATGTTCTTCTTTCATTATCTTTAGAACCAAAACCTTCACCGAACTCCCGTTAGGCGCTGCCAATCAGATCATCTTCTGACGACACACAATGTTCGCCTCGTAGTCCGTGAACTAATAAATTCCTAGGACTACATCGAAACTGCCTAAGGTCATCACGAATAGTCTAAAAGGAAACTACTTATGACCTTCTAATTCAATATCGCATCTTTCTATCGCTTCACAAATCTGGGTAGACTTACCTATCGCACTTTATACATCGAGGGGCTCATCAACACTTGAACTCCTAATAGGCAGTTTAGCCCAGAAAGCAGCAAAGATAAAACTTTTACTAGCACCAGAATCAAATAACACGGAAACTAAAGTTTGGTTTACTAGAAACGTACCTGACACAACATCAGGGTCTGTCCTAGCCTCCCCCTGCGTCATCGTGAATGCTCTGGCACTTTCCCTCTACCCTTCTCCTCTAACCTCCTTCACTCCCGAACCTTCAGCCCTCGGCTTCTTGCAATCCCTGCTCATGTGGCCTTCCTCACCACAAGAATAAAACCACCTCACACCGCAGTTCTTCGCCACATGTCCGGTCCTTCCACAATGGAAACAAACATTGTCCCCAATCTACATTCCCCGGGGTGTTTATCCACACTTGTCACACCTTCTCGACCCCGCATCAGATGTGACCACACGCCGGTCATCCGCCCGTGCACCTTTGTTACTTGGAGCGGCTTTGCCACGTCCAAATCGCTTTCTGTTTGAATTTCAATCACCCTCTCCTTTGTTGCTAGCTTCTGTCACCACCACAGTTCTTTCATCGTATAATCTCCCCGCCAAATCAACCACCAACCTAAACGTGCTCGGTCGGGCAGCAATCATGTGCCTGTGAATATCCGCTGGCAGACCCTGAATATACCTCTTAAACTTTCGTGATAGAGGCGTCACCTGATCCGGCACCAGCCGTGCCGTTCTTTGAATTTAGTGGTGTATTGTTGATGTGTCATTGTTCCCGCCTCCAGCTGCAGGAACTCTCTTTCAACTTTGTCCATCTCATGGTCAGGACAGAACTCCTCAATACTAGCCTCTTCAACTCTGTCCACTTCATCCTCCCGATAGCCTTGCTACCCTCAGCTTGGACAATATTGTCCCACCAACACAGAGCCAAGTCCACAAACGAGTGGGCAGCAAACTTCACCTTCTGTTTCTTTCGGCACTCGCTGATATCAAGCACAGCCTCCATTTCTCTCACCCACCGGTAAGCAGCAGCAGTAGTGCCATCTCCATCGAAAGTCGGGGGCTTGCATCTCATAAATGCCGCGTCGTTGCAGCCTTGTGCCGCCTCCGGCGCAGGCTCTTCTTCCTCTTCTTCATCATCGGAGGGAACCGTTTCGTTCTCCGGCCCTCCTGTCCTCCCGCGGACCTGTTCCTTTCCTTTCTTTCCCTTCTCGTACAGCCTTAATTACTTCAGTCATCACAGACGGTAAGATCGTCTTCATGACCTGATGAACTTCTTCCACAACAACCTCTTTCACTAAAGCCCTCAAATTTGCACTCTCATCCCCAGCCTCCGGATGAGGGGTCTCAGGTTCTTCATGAACCACCACTTCAGCTCTGGGTCTTCCTATTTGGGTTGCGGTTCAGCACCAGGCCCACCACGACCTCCACCCTTGAAGCTTTTGAAGATCTTCCACCGGCCATCCTCAAACACACACTGAAAGATTCAAACACCAACACGGTCATTCAAGGGAATAGCTCAGTTTATGTCAAGTATAGTAAGTCCCTAATTACAATGGCCAGTTGTGATTAGCCACTAACTTTACTCTTCATACCTCGAGCATTACCTATCTTGACTACATTAGTATCTAGATCTACATACAACACATAAACCACAAAACATGCGCACGTAATACCGTTTATCATTAAGAAAATACCTGATGGCACGCAGCTACTCAGATTGGCATCCCATTCCCTTTCCGTCCCATTTTCAGTTTAAGTTAAGGTTTATTAGAAAATTTACCCGTTTCACTTAAACTTTGGCTCTGATACCAACTTGTAAGGCCGCGTTCCCGGGACGCTTACAGCTGGCCAATCATCGCACGTAAAACATAAAATTACTTTAGCTTTAATAAAACACATTGCAGCGGAACATTAAATAAAACATTTCATTCATTATAAAAGCTTTTGCAAAATAATACATCGTTTTCAAATACAAAAACATGTTGCATTACATCACAAAAGCATTATAAAAATGGATGCCATCCAAAAGGAGCCAAGTAGCCGCCCCGTGCCATCCTCAGCAACTTTACTGCCAACTGGAAACACAAAAAAGTCAGTGTTGCTGAGTGAGTTCTAGTTTTATAAAAAAAACATATTTGACTTTCATTAAAACCGTTCTTTACGTTCGTACATGATCATGCATAATACATACACATAGATAATATCATTATTATCTTCCTTCACATACTTTCTTAGCCCTTTTCTTCTTTATCACATTATCTTTTCTTTTATCACTATCTGGATCAGTGTCATCAGCTTTGCCCCAAACCAATGGGGTACTGGGCCGAAGTTCATAATTGACTTCCACACTGCACATAGCCTAGCACCAGCACTGCCGTAAGCGACAAAAATCCCAACTGTATACTACACCCCCGACATTATGCATAATTCGAGTACTGGGCCGAAGATCATAATGACTTCCAATATGCACATAGCCTGGCACCAACACCGAGGTGAGTAATCACTATATACCATGTACCACACCGTTGGTCACTCACAAAGACTGGAACCCCTGCGTGTATCCTTAAGAGTCAGCTAAACCATACGCAGTTGAGCTTACGACATTTTAGAGACGTGCACCTCCGAACATTTTGTTGCAAGCCTTTCATACTTTCGTTCGTTCATTAATGCATGCATTCTATCATTATGTTCCTCTTTCATTATCTTTCACTTTACGTTACATAATACTTCATCATTTCTTTCACAACTATACATGTAAAGCCACAGGAATGATACACATACATAACAGGAACGTAAACATAAACATAATCATACAAAACATCGCCATACAAGACCTCATCATACATACATAACATACGACATGCATACCCTCATGCATAAGCATCACTCGTACATCATACATGCCCAACATAACGTCTATGACCTCAAAAGTCAACTTACACGAACCTCAAGGAATCTCCCTAGTCGAAACCCACATCTGCACTTCCCTTGAAAGTCAGAAAATAAACTATGCTCTTTCGGGCGTATGGGCCCTATGCCGATGGACCTATGCGGATGAAATATGGGCGAATGGATACCTATACGTATGGACTCTCAGTCGCATAGCTTCCATGCGTATGGCCTTCAGTCACATGACTTCAGGCGCATCGGCTTCAGTCGCATAACCTTCGTGCGTATGAACCTCCGTCGCATGGCCTCGAGGCGCATGGACCTTAGTCGTATAACCTTCATTTGCATGACTTCCATGCGTATGGACCTTAGTCGCATGGCATCCGTGCACATGGACCTCAGTCGCCTGCCTTTCGGCCGTATGGCGTTGTAAGGCCCCGTTCCCGGGACGCTCACAGCTGGTTAATCATTGCTCATAAAACTTATAATTACATTTAACTTCATAAACAATGCATCAGAATCATCAAAATAAACATCTCATTTAATTATATATGCTTTTGCAAGTTAATACAATCGTTCATTTTAAAAACATCGTTTCGTTCGCATTACAATGCAAAAACATTTAAACACATAAAAGTCAGCGTTGCTGAGTGAGTTCTAGTTTTATAATAAAACATACTTTGTTACATTAAAACCATTCTTTACTTTTGTATCTGATCATACATCATACGTACACATAGATAATATCATTATTATCTTCATCATTCATCCATTAACTTTCATTCGTTCGTTCATCATACATCTTTTCTTTCCGTCAAAACCATGAACTTTTACCCTTCCATCCATTGGTACTGGGCCGAAGCCTATCATAGACCTACCATCACGGTGCACAGCACCCGTGGCCACAGTACCGATGGTAAAAATTCAGGTATACCATTGTCATGTGCTATACCCTTCCGCCAGCTGGTATTGGGCCGAAACCTATCATAGACCTCCCATCACGGTGCACTGCACCCCATGGCCACAGTACCGAAGGCAAGCAACAATGGTTCTATACAAATGGTCAATCACAAAGGACCCCAATGTGCATCCTTCTGGGGTAGCTAACCCCACACTGTTGGGCTAACACCCTACAATGGGGCGTGTCCCGAACGAAAGCTTGCAAGACTTTAGTTACATTCCATCGTTATTAATGCATGCATTCATTCATCATGTTCCTCTTTCATTATCTTCCACTTTACGTTACATAATACTTTCATTTCATTCATTAACATTCCACGTAAAGCCAAGGGAAAATAATCATACATAGCAATAAGGAACATCAACATACACAGTCAACATCATCATACAGGGCATCATCATACATACATAACATACATCATGCATAATCGTACAACATCATACATCATCATCATCATGCCTAACATAACGTCTATGACCTGAACAGTCAACTTACATGGACTACCGGGAACCTTCCACGTCAAAACTTACACCTGCACTTTCCCATGGAAGTCAATAAATAAACTATGATCTTTCGGGCGTATGAGCCCTACTTGGGCGTATGGAACCCTCCAGTCGCATGGCCTCCCAGACGACTAAACACTTAGGCGAATGGACATCAGGCGAATGGACCTACGCGGATGGACCTATGGGCGTATGGACACCTATGCGTATGGACTCTCAGTCGGATAGATTTCATGCGTATGAGCTTAAGTCGCATGACTTCAGACGCATGGGCTTCAGTCCCATACCTTCGTGCGTATGAACCTCAGTTGCATGGCCTCCAGGCGCATGGACCTCAGTCGCATAACCTTCAATCGCATGCCTTACAGGCACATGAACTTCAGTCGCATGACTTTCATGCGTATGGACCTCAGTCGCATGGAAATCGTGCGCATGGACCTCAGTCGTATGCCAATCGGCCGTATGGCCTGTAGTCGCATGCCATTCGATCGCCTAGCCCTAGCTGATGCAGAATGCAGTTCATCCCGAACGCAAACTGCCATTTTCGGCCTCCAAGCTCACCCAAACTCGTTTTAAGCTCAAATCAACCATCCTAAACCTTAGAAACAACTATCACAACACCATTCAAGCACACACAAGCCCGAAATCAAACCCTTCCCACATCAAACACATACACATACGCATACATACAGGTTCAACACCCAACTTTTCAAAAACGGGTTTCAGATTTATGTGTTTGGATGGAATGTCGGGTGAATTCCACTTAGCTTATCTGGAAAATCCAGTCTGTAGGCCACCTCTCATACTCGAGCAATGATTCGGAAAGGGCCTATGTACCTCGGGCTCAACTTGCCCCGCTTTCAGAACTGGATGATACCCTTCCAAGGTGAGACCTTTATCACCCGGTCACCCACCTGGAACTCAATTGGTCTGCGTCGTTTATCAGCATACGACTTCTATCTATCTTTGGCTGCCTTCATGAAGGCCTTGATCTTTCAAGCTTTTCATTCGTAGCTCGATTACCTTAACGCTTCCTAACTCCTTCTGACCAATATCACTCAAACAAACGGGTGTTCTGCATCTCCTACGTATAGCATCTCAAAAGGTGGCATACCAATGCTGGCATGATTTTGTTATATGAGAACTCAGCTAACGGTAAGTGGTCATCCCAACTTCCTCCAAAATTAATAACACAAGCACGAAGCATACCTCCAACGTCTGAATGGTCCTTTCGGACTGACCATCGATCTGGGGATGATAAGCCGTGCTAATATGTAACCTCGTCCCCATCGCGTTGTGAAATTTCTTCCAAAATTTAGATGTAAACCGGGTGTCAAGATCAGACACAATAGACACCGGCACACCATGACGAGTTACAATTTCCTTGATGAATAGATCAGCCAACCTCTAAGATGAATATGTCTCGCGGATCGGTAGAAAGTGAGCACTCTTCGTCAAACGGTCAACTATCACCCATATGGCATCATACCCTTTCGGAGTACGTCGTAGCTTCGTAATGAAATCCATGGTGATGTGCTCCCACTTCCATTCGGTATATCCAAAGGTTGGATCTTCCTATACGGCTTCTGATTCTCGGCCTTCACTTGTAAACAAGTAAGGCATTTACTCACATACTCCACACGTCACGTTTCATACCCGGCCACCAATAATCTTTCTTCATGTCTTGGTACATCTTTGTAGCACCGGGATGAATAGAGTATCGAGTCTTGTGAGCTTCATCCATAATCTTCACCCGCAGATCCCAATACGAGGAATCCAGATTCGTCCAAACCGGGTTCTAACACCAAGTGTGTTTTCACCCAACTCCGTGACCAGACCTCTCATTCTTTCGAGTTAAGATGATCTTCTTTCAATGCCTCCTCTTGAAACTCTTTGACTTGCCTCATCACATCCGAGGTCATGATCAATTGGTATGCTTTCACCCGAATCGACTCGGGCCTCTCTTTTCGGCTAAGGGCATCTGCCACCACATTAGCTTTTCCCAGATGGTAGTGGATCTCGCAATCGTAATCCTTTATAAGCTCCAACCATCATCTCTGTCTCATGTTCAGGTCCTTCTGCTTAAAGAAGTACTTCAAGCTCTTATGGTCAGTGAATATGGTGCACTTCGTCCCATACAGGTAGTGCCTCCAAATCTTTAACGCAAAGACCACGGTGGCTAGCTCCAAGTCATGAGTAGGATAGTTAACCTCATGAACTTTCAACTGTCGGGATGCATAGGCTATAACTTTCCTCTCTGCATCAACACACTCCCAACCCTAAGTAGGAAGCATCTGAATAAACCACCAGATCTTCACTTCCATCGGGTAATGACAGAACAGGAGCTTGAGTCAATCTCGCCTTCAATTCCTCGAACGCCTTCTCTTGAGCTTGACCCCATAGAAACTTCACATCTTTTCGGGTCAACTTAGTTAGTGGAGATGCGATCTTAGAAAAGTCTTGGATGAATCTTTGTAGTAGCCCGCCAAACCCAAGAAACTACGAATCTTAGATGGCGTCTTTGGAGACTTCCATTACATCATCGCCTCCACCTTTGCCGGGTCCACCATAATCCCGTCTGGATTCACCACATGACCCAAGAATTGAACTCGCGCAACCAGAATGCGCACTTGGAGAACTTGGCATACAACTTCTCCCTTCTCAAGGTCTCTAGAACTTCCCGAATGTGACCAAATGCTCTATCTCGCTCTTCGAATAAATCAGGATATCACTAATAAACACGATCACTAATTTATCCAACATCGACCAACACACTCGATTCATTAGATCCATAAAAGCAGCTGGTCCATTGGTCAAACAAAAGACATGACAAGAAACTCGTAGTGACCATAACACGTGCGAAAAGCTGTTTTAGGGATATCCTGCTCTTTCACCTTGAACTGATGATAGCCCGATCGAAGGTCTATCGTTGAAAACCAACGGCACCTGAAGCCGATCGAACAAATCATCAATTCTTGGTAAGGGGTATCGGTTCTTTATCGTCAACTTATTCAGCTCATGGTAGTTTAATACACGTCCTCATACTACCGTCTTCTTCTTCACTAACAGTACGGAGCACCCAAGGAGAGATACTCGGTTTAATGAACCCCTTATCAAGCAGCTCTTGTAACTGCTCCATCAACTCTTTCATTTCCGTCGGAGCCAGCCAATACGGTGCCTTGGCAACAGGTTGGGCACCCGGTATCAGATCAATCTGAAACTCGACCTCTCTATCAGGTGGCACTCCTGGTAAGTCTTCTTGGAACACGTCTGGAAACTCACACACAACCGGTACTCAGACAGTTGTGGTGTTGGCGTATCCATATCCTTTACATAGGCCAAGTAGGCACTACATCCACGCCTCATAGACTTTCCGCCACCTCCATTGAAATCACTTCGGAATCGTCGTGACCCGATCCCATATACAGTTACCGAACTCCCGTCAGGTGCTGTCAGACGAATCATCTTCTTGCGACACACAATGTTCGCCTAATAATCCGCTAACCAATCCATCCCAAGAACCAATCGAACCACCTAAGGTCATCACGAACGGTCTAACAGGAAACTTATGACCTTCTAGTTCCACATCACAGTCTTTTATCATCTCAGAAATCCGGGTAGACTTACCTATGGTAGTTTCTACATCAAAGGGCACATCAACACGTCTACTACTAATAGGCAGCTTAACACAGAAAGCAGTAGAAATAAAACTTTTAGTAGCACCAAAATCAAATAACACAGAAGCTAAAGTTTGGTTCACTAGAAACGTACCTGACACAATGTTAGTGTCCATCCTAGCCTCCTCTTGAGTCATCGTCAACGCCCTGGTGCTCACCCTTGGTCCCTCTCCTCCAGTCTTCTTCACCCCGGAACCCTCAGCCCTCAGTTTCTTACAATCCCTACTCATGTGGCCCTCCACGCCACAGTTTAAAACACCGGACCATACGACAGTCCTTTGCTATATGCCCCATCTTCCCACATTTGAAGCACAAGTTCGACCCCAGCCTGCATTCCCCACTATGCTCTTTTCCACATCTACCACACTTCTTCGAAACCTCAATCAATGTGAGACACACGACGGTCGTCCACCTCGTGCCTTCTTGTTACCCGTCGAGGCATCACCCCGACCAAACCTCTTCCCATTCCAGTTCCGATCACCACTCCCTCTTGCTGACCTTCAGCCACCACCACCACAGCTCCCTCATCATAGAACCTCCCTGCCAAATCCACCGCTGACCTAAACGTACTCGGTCAGGCAGCGATCATGTGCCTGCGAATATCCACTGGCAATCTGTTGGACAAAAGAACCAATGAGCCTGATCAGAAAAACCTCTAAGTCCCACAGACATTACAATTGCTGAAGAAGATCACAACAGCTGAAGACATCAGCTGATTACAAGGTCTGAAGACAAAGTCTGAAAGTAAAGAATTGAAGACAAAGTCTGAAAGTGAAGTACTAAAGACAAAGACTGAAGACCAAAGTGATTAGTAGTTGTTACAACAGCTGAAGTTATTAACTTCAGTAGTTATGATGGTTTTTCCTTTTCAGTACTTGTAATTTTATCTTTCAGTAGTTTATTGTTTCAGTAGTTTTAGATCAGTAGTTTTATGTTCTTGTACTTGGCATTCTCTGAGATGTGATCAGTTGTTGAGAACATTCTCAGTAGTTTGCATAGTTTCAGTTGTTTGTATAATTCTGTTAGATGTCACTATCAAGTGACATCAGCAGACGTCACATTCCTTTATAAAAGGAATGTTGACCTAGTTGTTTTGCAACCGAAGCATTAAGCGTGAATGAAAATATTCCCTTAACAGAAAAGTTCTCTCTCTCTATAATCGTCATTGTGTGATTGCATATTCATTCTTATTTTTCTTGAATTCGATCTTATTTCTGTTATATTCCGCTGCAAAATTCAAATCTAATTGATCAAACTAGATCCGATCCTATCAAATGGTATCAGAGCGGGTTAATCATTGATCGATTTAACAATGATCATTGAAACTGCTCTTTTGATAGCTAGGTTTGATCGAATTAGAAAATTTGCAAGAATTGATTATAGAGTTTGATTTTCTGTTGCTTCCGGTCAATTAATTGAGATTCAAATGTGGTGTTGAGTTTTTAAACTAGACTGATTTTAATCTCATTGAATTTGGTTGAATTGGTGAAAATGACTACTTCAATCAATGATCCTCACAATACTGGCTCCTCAACTAAGCCTCTGATGCTTGTTAGGATGAGTATAACATATGGCAACGCCGAATGCTCCATCACCTGTCTGTTAACAGTTCAGGTTTTGGAAGTTAGTGGTTCATGGACCATATAATCCTATGGTGAGTAATCCTGAAACCAATGAGATGGTTCCGAAGAAGAAGGAACAATATTCTGATGAGGATTTAAAGCTGTTTGAAATGATGCTAAAGCCCATGGAATTCTGGCCATGGCACTGCCTAATGAAATCTACTATGGGCTTATGCATCATGAAACTGCTCATGATCTCTGGGTTGCTCTGAGAAAAACAATTTGGAGGAACTGATGAGGTCTTAGCAAACAACAGAGAAATCCTTGCCCAGCAATATGAGACATTCTCTCATAGGAAGGGTGAGACATGACTCAACATTTGAGCAATTTCATGTTTGATATCTGAGCTAAAAATGGTTCAACATGAATATACAAACAGCCACATGAATAACAGATTCCTCAGATCCTTGCCTGAGAGATGGGACACTTATACCATTGTCCTACGCTCCAGTGCAAATCTTGATACTCTATCTCTCACCCAACTTCATGGGAAACTCTTAACATTTGAGAGAGAGATAGAACAGAAAGGAAACTATCTATCTGGAAAGCTCATTGATGACTTTGTACCTGGAAACACTGCTCTGGTTGGTCATGAGTCTGAATATGCTTCATCTGAAAATTCATATGATGAGCATATTGATTTCTCTTCAAACAGTGGAAATCATGCTTTTGTTGGAGTTGAGGGTAACTCAGGTTTTAGTGTTGATAACTTGTGTTTTTCTGATGGATGATTTGAAAGGAATTGCTGATGATGATCTGGAAGAGATGGATATTTTGAGCCAAATGGCATTGATCAATATCAGATCTCAAAAGTTTTACAAAAGAACAGGTAGAAAATTCACTGGTCTCTCTGGCAAAACCAAAGTTGTTTTGATAAGAGCAAGTTGAGATGTCACAAGTGCCATAGACTTGGACATTTTGCTAGAGAGTGTAGATCATCTGGATCTAGCTCATCTGCACCCTTTGTGACTTTTCCAAGCAATAGCTCACTATCCAAAGGGCAACATTCTACCAGTTCTGATCATCATTCACAACATCATCATCTCCTGCATTCTTTATTCCTCAAAGTCCAATGCCATATCCTTATCCATGTTTTTACATGCCTCTGTCTAGTCAGGTTCCTGTACCCATGGCTCAACAACCACATGCTCTACCTGATCCTCAACTATCTCAAACAAATCAACATCTCAATCTCAATCTCATCAGAGCTTTTTCACCCCTGAGGTTTTGACTCGAGCAGCCTACCAGATGATGTCTCTGGTTATTCTGAACAACTATTTGCTGGTGCTAGTCAACATGGTGGTGAAAACCTTTTGGAAATCTTGCTCTAATGGCCCTGGAGTCTACTGATGAAAATTCTTCATCATCACAGGTACCACAGGTATCTTCTGAGGCTAAGGCCAAGTTATGTTCTGAGTCATGCATAGCTGCTTTTGTTTCAATTTAGGGAAGCAAATATAGCTTTAATTAATCAAAACCTTGACCTAGAAAAAGCAATTTCCAAAAGAAAAGCTGAGTTTGAGTCTGTTTTAAAAGAGAAGGATGAGGAGATTTATAAACTAAAGTGTCAAATCACTGATGAAAAAGCAAAGGTAGAGGTCATTTTGGAAAATCACAAGAATCTCAAAGAAACACTTGCAGCTACCCAGTTATTTTGAACGTTGGGTAACATCATGCAAGGGATTTGAAATGCTTCTCAGTAAGCAAACAGCTTCTAATGTGAAGTCTGGGATTGGGTACAATCATACATACCTCCTACAGAGTTTACTCCCAAGTTAGAAGTAAAATCTGAGGATGATTGTAATTCCCAACCACATATTATCATGTGTCTCATCCTCAAATGATAATTCAAAATCAGAGGATGAAGTCAGTGTGAGTACCTCAGCTAATCAAATTGCTGATGGTCCCACTGCTTCGAAACACATGATCAAGAAGAACTGAGTAATTCAGGTGTTGTTCCACAAGGTACTCAAAGTACTGAAGGGCAAAACACAACACCTGAAGAGCATTTCAAATCAGAGGAAAACAAGCATTGCTTGACAACTGCTGAAAGATCTATCAGGAATCTCAAAAGTACTGATAGAAAACTTCTGAAGAACAAATCTTTAGTTGTTGCAAATCCTTCAGTACTTCCCAAAAGTACTGAAAGGAAGAAAGTACTGAAGAACAAATCTTCAGTAGTTTCATCATCTTCAGCAGTTGATCAACAAAAGATGAAAAGAAAGCTATGTGAAATATGTGGTTTGTTTAATCATCTTACTGATGATGCTGGTATAACAAGGTTTAAAATTCAACAAAGAGAAATCATTAAGAAGCAAATGCATAAAATGAAAGATGATTTTCAAACCAAGTTTGTACCACAATCATCTCAATCTCATAAACCAAAGCTTTTTCAAAAAGTCACAAAGAAGGAAGGGGTTTGTCACACAATAGCTGCAAATATTCCTCATGGAATATTAAAAACTCAGACTAAGTCTGTGTCTTTTCAAAAGAAGGATGTAGTGAATCACAAGAACAAATCACCAACAAGTACTGATGTGTCAACTGAGTTGAAAACTTTGACAACCAATCAGACACAACTTGTTATGATGGTTCAACATCTATTGTGGAGAGTTAACAATTAGGTGTTTCTGTGATTAACCACTGAAAAGGACACCTAAGCCAAAATCAAAGGAATCCTTTTCAGCACCATCTACATCTTCAAAGGCTGTTAATCATGCAAAATCAGTTAGTTTAACATCTGTTGATGAAAACAGACCCAAAACAAAAAGGTTTGGGTCTCAAAGGCTAACTATTTTTGTGAAAAATGCAGGGTTCTTCAGCATGCCAAAGAAGCATCTGGTATGTAGACAGTGGAGGATCCATGCATATGACAGGGAGCAGCTCTCTTCTTCATGATTATTCTCAAGGGAAGAAGGGATTTGTTTCTTTTGGAAATGATGCCAAGGGTTACATCATTGGAAAGGATTTGTCTCAAATGGGGAGATAAGATTTGATGATGTTAACCATGTGGAGAACCTCAAGTACAATCTTTTGAGTGTCAGTCAAATGTGTGATAAAGGGCATGTTGCACATTTCACAAGTCAAAACTGTTGAATTCTGTCTTCCAAATTTTTGCACAAGATTGACAAGATATTGGATGAATATACTCTCCTGAAGGCCAACAGGATTGGACGAGTATATGCCTTAGATTTATCAAAGAAATCGATCTTAAAGGCCATCCATGTCTGTTCTCCAAAGCCTCTCCTCAAGAATCTGAACTATGGCATAGAAGGCTTGGTCATGTGAATCTTAAAAACATGAATCACTTCATTCATCATGGTTTAGTGAGAGGTTTGCCATTGAAAGAGTTCAAATGTGATGATAGCTGTCCAGCTTGCTTAAAAGGAAAGCAACACAAAGTTTCATTTCCTCCTATAGAAGAACCCAAGTCCACTGCCTGCTTGCAATTACTGCATATGGATCTCTTTGGTCCTGTTAGAGTATGAGTATGGCGAAGAAAAAGTACTGTCTGGTAATTGTGGATGATTATTCCATATATGTATGGACTTTCTTCTTGCATTCCAAGGATGAGGCTGCTCAAATTATCATTTATTTTGTGTTGCATGTGGAAAAGCAGCATTCACTTTTAGTCAAATGTGTGAGAAGTGACAAAGGCACAGAGTTTAGGAATCACACTCTTGATGAATTCTATTTGTCTAAGGGAATCAAAAGACAATATAGTATTCAAAGAACTCCTGAACAAAATGGAGTGGTGGAGAGAAAGAACAGGACCCTTATTGAAGCCGTGAGGACAATGTTGGCTGACTCAGGTTTGCCACTAACCTTTTGGGCTGAAGCTGTCAACACAGCTTGCTATGTACAGAATAGGGTATTAGTGAATCAGAGGTTGATGAAGACTCCTTATGAGTTATTACATCATTTGGCCCCTCTAATTTCATTCTTTAGAGCATTTGGGTGTCCCTGTTATATTCTTAACACAAAGAATCCACTTCAGAAGTTTGAATCCAAGGTGGATGCAGGGTATTTTGTTGGGTATTCATCTACTTGCAAGGCATAAGAGTTTTCAATTGCAGAACAAAGATTGTTGAAGAAACTTTGCATGTCAAGTTTAATGAATCTCCAAAGGACAAAATTCCTCAAAACCCTGTTGAGTTGTTTGATTTGGACATACTGCAATATGTTCCATATCAGTCTCCACCTGTTATTGTTTCTGAAGTTCCATCCTCTCCATCTGATGGTATAAATGCAAGTTGTAGTGATCATCTGTCTGTATCTACTACACTTGATGTTCCTGTAGCTTCAGCAGTTCCATCCACAACAAATGCTGATGAAATCTCTGAATCCTCTACCTCATTTGAACTGCCATCTCAGTCTAGGTTTCAAGAGTCTGAATCAACATCTGTTGCTGCTGAATCTCCTACAAACACTTGCATAGATATTATTGAGTATCAAGAATTGAAAAATCATCCCATGTCCCAGATCATTGGTGACATTAATGCTGGTGTTTCAACAAGAAGTCAATTGTCCAATTTCTGTCTCTATGCTCTCTTCATCAGTCAGCAAGAGCCAAAGAATTATCATGTGGCATTAAGGGACAATGGATGGGTTGAAGCCATGCAGCTTGAGCTTCTTCTTCAATTTCAAAAACAGCAAGTGTGGGAACTGGTTCCTCTACCCCAAGATTTCAGGCTGCTCCTAAGGATTCCCATATGATTGCAGTCAAGAGGATCTTTAGATATTTGCAAGGAACTCAATCTCTAGGACTTTGGTATTCCATTGGGCACTCTTGCAAATTGGTTGCTTTCTCTGATAGTGACTATGCAGGGTGTAAGTTAACCAGAAAATCAACTTCTGGTGGATGCCAATTTCTAGGCAACTGTTTAGTTTCTTGACAGAGTAAGAAAAAACTTCAGTTGCTACATCCACAGCTGAAGCAAAGTACATTGCAGCTGCAAGCTGTACATCTTAGGCACTCTGGCTTCAAAATCAATTATTGGATTATGACATTACAGAGACTAAGACTCCCTTTACTAATGGATACTGCTTCAGCTCTTTGTATTGTTAAGAATCCTGTCCAGCATTCTAGGACCAAACATATGAGATCAGACATCATTTTATCAGGGATTGTTATGAAAAGGTCTGATTGATCCAAAGTTTGTGCCTAGTGCTGATGAGCTTGCAGATATATTTACTAAACCTTTGGACAGTGCAACTTTTCATAATCCTGTACTCAGGCTTGGTATGCTGCAACTAGAATAATTTGACAACTACTGATGCTCTTAGTCAATACATACTGATGAGCATTAGTATAATTCTGTCAAAAATAAGTGCTGATAAGTCATTTTATCTTCAGCAGTTTTTATAACTACTGAAGAATAAACTACTTAAAACTACTGAAGTACTTCATTTGTTGAAAAGCACTGATGTAGTTCAAACTACTGAAGTCTTTTATAATAGATAAGTACTGATGACCAATGAAACATCTGAAAATCAGATGATCTGATGAGTAAAGTGTTAAGGTCATTGAAACAGCTGAACTTTGTGAATTGACGACAACAACTACTGTTTCATTTCAAACAACTGAAGCCAAAACCAAGTCTTCAGTAGTTTACAACTACTGATGACCAACTCCAAGTCTTCAGTTGTTTACAACATCTGAAAGTTAAAACCATGTCTTCAGTTGTTTTTCTAACAACTAATGACTCACACCAACACTTTCAGTTGTTTTCTTTCAGCCGTTTCATAGCCTATATATACCTAACCCTAACTTCAATCTTTTCATAACCCACTTTCCAAACGTTCATCTTCCATTAATGGCGACCATGCAAATCAACCTCGACACAACTACTGCGTCGCTTACCTTACCAAATCACCCATCACCCTTTTGGAACAAGTTTGATGCTGCTATTGATTTGATGGTTGATTCCCAGTATCGCACAACCTTTCTCTTGAATCCTACCATCTATCCCGATACCCATTGCCAATTCTGGACAAACGTCACCGTTCATACTACTGCTGAGAATGATGACTCCATCACTCTCCAGTCGTTTGTCAACCAGAAACAGGTGGTCATCACCTCTGAGATCATTCGTCAAACCCTAGACCTGAATGATGCCACCTATGTCACCAAATACCCCAAAGGCACCATTGATTTATCCCTTTGCTAATCATGGTTATGAGGGTGACCTAAGTGCTACTACTATTCTGAATAAGCACTTCCATGATGCTGAGCGGCTCATTTTCCATATGATCAATGTCTGTCTTGCCCCCAAACATCTTCATGGATCAAATGTCATCAAGGTGGCAACAGGTATTGTATTCTATCCTTGAACATCAAAGCCTAAATTTTTCTGAAATAATATTTTTGGAATTAAAAGATTTGGCAATGAAACCTGGGCTAATAGATGGATATTATATCCAAGTTTCTTATGGCCATAATTCTTAATCAATTAAAATCTGATGGCCTTGTTGGCCTTGGAGTCCCTGCTCTGGTAGTTTTGCCAGAGGTATACTCCACAGCACACTCCAATCCACAACTCAAAGAGGCTGCCAAACTGCTAAAACCCAAGCAGAGGGACCCTCAGCCTCCACCTCCAGATCTAAAGTCCTCTCCAAACCAAAATCCAAGAAAACCAAAAAGGCTACTCAGGGAGTTGAGTCCCCTGATGATGCCCCTGCATCACAAACGCAGGATGAAACTACAAGTCTTAATCCCCTTGTAGTTTCAATGACTCCACCAGCTGAAACCGCTCAGGTATCCTCTCAACAGGATCCTGATGCAACCAACATTGGGGAAGCCACATTACTGGAATCTCTCTCACTTGAGAAGATTGCCATTGAAGAGCACCATTCACCTCGGGTGCAATCCTTTTCACCTCCATCTCCCACTGAAACCACCCCTACTAGCCCAACTGCAGTCATTGCACAAGTGCTGACTCAACTACATTCCTCTACCCCTCCCCAGAAACCTGTTCACACTGGGAAAACCTCAACAGCTGAGGGGGAGGATCATAATGTAGTTGACAACCCACAGCATAGGGATTATAAAGTTCAATCTCCCAGTGTAGATGAGGAGACTAGAACATCTGGTGAGGCTACCTCTTCCCCTGTTTCAACACATGAACAGGATGAAGCAGGTATCATCTCTAAGACCTCACCAGAGGCAACTGCCAATGAAGGACTTAATCCTGAGGCAGGAAGTCCCCAGTTCCAAGACAAAGGGGCACATGTGATTACTGATCTACACTAAGCACATGTTCATCCTGATTCACTCAGGAGGTCAGCTGATTCAGCTTACAATGATGATGACCTGGGCTTTTTCTTTGAAGTTCTAGCCCAAAACACCATTCTTGAGGCTGAGTTTGCAGATTAAAAAAACTGCTTGCCAAAATGTCTCAGGAATCAAGTCCATCTGCCCCAATTAACCCACAGATGGCTGCTTCAGTTGAAGCTCTCCCAAACACTAAGCCACTCTCATCAATAAGCCCACCAACCTCTGTTTCAGGTATCATTTCTCAGGGAGAGAACCCCTCTGAGCAAATGGTTGCTGCTTTTAAATATTCCTTACCTCTCATCACTCCCATCATCACTACTATTGTCCATCAAACCATTGATGAGAGGATTTCCTCAAATCTTCAAACGCTTGTGGATGATGCTGTGTCAAAGAAACTTTCTAACATTCAAACCCCTGAACCCAATGCAACCAAAAAGGGGGAGTCTAAGTCAGTGAAAGATGATAAAAGAAAAAGAATTGAAGAGGAAGAAGCCAAGGAGAATAAAGGAAAAGAGATTATTACTTACAAAAGAAAGAAAAGTGCTGGTGAACAGACTGAGGATGAGAAGAAGTTGGAGGAGATGATCAAAGAAGCTGATGAGCAACACACAGCAGATCCATGGACAGGATTATTGATCAGCTCTTCCGACAAGGCTTTGATACTGCCAAACTTGATTCTGAGATCAGAAGGCTTGAGATTTAGGAGATTGAAAATCGATGGGCAGGCTGCAATGAGAAAGAAAGGGAAAGATTGGAGGCTATGATCAGATTTCTATCAAAACACTTGGGAAGACCTATCATTGAAGTCAAGTCATGGTATAGAGATAGCATTTTGGAGATAACTACCAAGATATGCTCTTCTGAAGGCTTCAACAAGGTCTGATCATAGAAGCTCTGGATGAAGCTGGTGCTGGGAAAAGATCTGACATGGCTAAGTTATCCAAAGCCACCCTCACAAACAAAATGATTGAGCAGCCTTTACAATCTCCTTTACCAAAACAACCTCAAAATCAACCTCACAACCTCCAAACAATTATCCTCACAATCCTCAAAACAACAAACCTCACAATCCTCAAAACCAACCCGTTTACCTAAGAAACCACTCAATCCACCACCAGTGATGCACCTAAAAGAAAGAGAAGGGTGTTGAGGATGGAAGAAGAAGAAGATGATGATGAAGAGGATAGTCTGCCAATCTCTACTGTGATCAAAATGAAGAAACCTGAGCCTAGGAGTCAATCAGCAACAATAACTCCTGAAACTCAAAGGCAAATGGTTAAAGTTAAGATTGAAGAAGAAGAACAGCAGAAGCAGCATGATGAGCAATTTCTTCAAAATGGTTGACAAGGACTTCCCTCAGTCCTCATCCATTCAAGCAATGAAGAAACAAGCTCTGAGACTGTACACTCTTAGGCATACATTCCAACATCAAAGAGAAAGAGTGAGGATTTGGTCAGACCCCAGGGTAAGTTCCAGAATACACAAGAAAAACATACCAAGTAGATATCATGGCCAAGTGAAAAGGACTTTGAATGCTGCAATTATGTTGGCCATGGTAGTCTCACCTTGGGGATTATAGAAGAATTCAAGAGAGCACACACCTCAAAATCAACCCCTCAATCTATACTTGAGAACAAAATGATCAAGAAGGGGCTGTTATACAAGAGACTTGAAGATCTTCAAAAGAGTGAACTCCAGTTGTTGCTAGAAGGCTCTCATCCAGATGAATTTGCATACAGAGAGATCACAACTGTTGAGTTGAAGAATGGGAATACAGTAAGATATATGTCTGAATATTATGGCCCTGAGTTCTTCTTTGAGGGAGAAGCAGAAGAACTCACCAAGGAGGAACAAGTTGTTCTCCTTGAGGCCTATGCAAGAGAGTCTTACAGACTCATAAATGGGAAATAGGTTTCATGGTTAGGACAAGACTCTGTGTCTAGTCTCCCCAAGTTAGAGTTCCCTTCCATACTTGGCCAATCAAAAGATTAGAAACCTTTTTCCGGCCTATGCTTACATGACTACCTTTGAAGCTGATCAAGAGAGTGTTTCTGCCAAAAATAAGTGGGATCATCAATAAACTTAGAGGTTTTGGCTGCACTGGTTCAGGGGGAGTTTGTTGGACCAAAAGAACCAATGAGCCTGATCAGAAAAACCTCTAAGTCCCACAGACATTACAATTGCTGAAGAAGATCACAACAGCTGAAGACATCAGCTGATTACAAGGTCTGAAGACAAAGTCTGAAAGTAAAGAACTGAAGACAAAGTCTGAAAGTGAAGTACTAAAGACAAAGACTGAAGACCAAAGTGATTAGTTGGAGCATATATTGTCATATATAGTGTGTCCGTCGCTTGTCGAATAGTCTAGGCTTAATGTAATACACCTGATATGTTGTAAACACATGAAACTGGGTCATTCACAGGAGCATATGTGAAAGAGACTCATTCGTAGGACTGAGCCATGCTAATGGACCAGTCGTGCGACTGAGAGATACGATTGGGTCAATCATAAGATTGAACAATAAGTATGGTCCAGTCGTACGATTGAACCATACTCATAGACCAATAGTACGAATGGGCCTAGTCGCATCTGATATGGGCTAAGGCCTATAAATACCAGTTTTTGTTGTTGAGAAAAAGAGGGTTTTTTAGAGAGTGCCCGGGGCCTAGGGCTGCCGATGAGAGGGGAGATCATGCTCGATCTCCCCTTGCCAAGAGTCGTGATTCTTATGTTTTAACGAGCTTGTAATAATTAGGTTTTATTAATGAAACCATTGAATTATTATTTGTTATCTTGTTTGTCTTTTGGTTTTGGTTTTGTTTCCTTCCATCAAGAACACGCTCGGATGTCAACCGATCCAGCGACTTCACAATTGGTATCAGAGCCGTTACTTCTAGAATGATCTAACAATCATTCTAGCAACCCGAGCTCTTGATTTCTGGATCTATTTCATGTTCTTTGACGTTAAACCCACTTCGTGTTCTTTGTGTTTTGCTCAAATCTTGTTACGTGTGTTGGTTCTTGGTTTAAATCGAACTCAGAAACACGTTCTCATTACCCTTGCGAATCTGATGATGTCTATTTTGTTTCGGTTCATGTAAATTCATCAGATTAGTGTTTTTGGCGGCCATGGCGGCTGCAGATCTGAAAATCTGCGTGCAGATCCGCTCATGCGACTGGACCATGCGAATGGACCATTCGTACAACTAGACCATGCTAATGGACCATTCGTATGATTGGACCATGCTAATGGACCATTCGTACGACTAGACCATGCTAACGGACAATTCGTACGACTGGACCATGCTAATGGACCATTCGTACGACTGGACCATGCGATTGGACCATTCGTACGACTGGAATGCGACTGGACCAGTCTTATGACCAGTCATGCTACTGGACCAGTCTTATGTCCAGTCATGCTACTGGACCAGTCTTATGACCAGTCATGCTACTGGACCAGTCTTATGACTAGTCTCACGAAGATATCATTCGTATTATCCACTCACACAAATATGATAATTGTACTCCATGTCATACGAATGAACGGCGTTCCAGATCAAAAAAAAAGTTTTAGAACTACCTTTTGCACAGATTTGAGGATGAGCGAAGCACATTCACCTTGAGGTTCTTTTGTCAAATAAGTTTTATGGGTACCCCATTATTCGTTGGACTTCCAGAATAGGTGATTGTAGTTAGAACACAAAAGATAGAAGAGAAGATGTCAGCAGTCGGTGCTGATTTCGTGGGGTAGTCAGCAGCATCTGACTATTTATGGGCCAATCAAGTTTTATTTATCCACACAGAGGGGATTCTGACTCTTAGGGGGAATCCATGTTTAGAGAAATTGAAGACGCAATTAGAAAGTGATGATGTGAGCCGGTTTCTGTTGATGAATCTAAGTGCATGCTGATTTGTTTGAGATTGCCAGCTGTGGATTGGAACTTCTACTTTTGGCCCAATACACTGTATGAAGACGCCAGAAGAGCACAAGGTTTATATATTAGGATATGCTGAATTTGAGGGGGAATTCTCTGCAGGTGTTAATGTTAATCAGGTTAGCCTGTGTGAAGATTGAAGCAATGGAAAACTATTCATGTCATTATCTGGAAAAATCAGTCATATAGGGAATCTTGTTGCTATGATGGTTTCTGCAAAGTAAACGAAAGCTATTGTGCCTAAATTCATTTTTAGGGATACTGTAGCAACCTGACGGATCGGCAACGTTGGGTAATGGTTTTTTCTTTTGATTCTATTGAAAACCAAAGCAAAGATTGACTGAAGATTGTAAGAGGTGTTATCTACTATTCGCAGGCAACTCCAAGGGGGAATTTGTTGGAGCATATATTGTCATATATAGTGTGTCCGTCGCTTGTCGAATAGTCTAGGCTTAATGTTAATACATCTGATATGTTGTAAAACACATGAAACTGGGTCATTCGCAAGAGCATATGCAAATGGTGGACGACTCAGGGGCGCTGAGTCATGGTGGAAGACCTGCGACTGCTGGGGATTGGTTTGGAACCATGGGGGTGGCTCAGTGAGACTCAGTCGTACGACTGAGCCATGGTAATGGACCAGTCGTGTGACTGAGAGATGCGATTAGGCCATTCGTAAGACTGAACCATAAGTATGGTCCAGTCGTACGATTGAACCATATGCATGGCCCAATCGTACGAATGGGCCCAGTCATATCTGATATGGGTTGAGGCCTATAAATACCAGTTTCATTGTGTAGAGAGAAAGAGGGTTTTTGAGAGAGTGCTCGGGGCCTAGGGTTGCCGGATGAGAGGGGAGATCATGCTCGATCTCCCCTTGCCAAGAGTCGTGATTCTTATGTTTAAATGAGCTTGTAATCATTAGGTTTTATCAATGAAACCATTGAACTATTATTCGTTATCTTGTTTGTCTCTTGTTTTGGTTTTTGTTTCCTTCCGTCAAGAACACGCTCGGATGTCAACCGATCTAGCGACTTCACAGTTACAATCTCTTTAATGAACAGATCCGCTAACCTCTCGGATGAATATGTCTCGCGGATCGGTAGGAAGTGAGCACTCTTCAATAAACGGTCAACTATCACCCATATTGCATCATACCCTTTCAGGGTACGCGGTAGCTTCGTAATGAAATCCATGGTGATGTGCTCCCACTTCCATTCTGGTATATCAAACGGTTTGATCTTTCCATACGGCTTTTGGTGCTCGACCTTCACTTGTAAACAAGTAAGGCATTTACTCACATACTCCACCACATCACGCTTCATACCCGGCCACCAATAATCTTTCTTCATTTCTTGATACATCTTTGTAGCTCCGGGATGAATAGAGTACCAAGTCTTGTGAGCTTCATCCATGATCTTCACACGTAGATCCCCAAACGAGGAATCCACATTCATCCGAATCGGGTTCTAATTCCAAGTGTTTTTTCACCCATATCCGCAACCAGACCTCTCATTCTTTCAGAGTTAAGATAATCTTCTTTCAAACGCCTCATCCTGAAACTCCTTAACTTGCTTCATCACATCGGAGGTCATGATCAGCTAGTAAGCCTTTACCCGAATCGGCTCGGGTCTCTCTTTCGGCTAAGGGCATCCGCCACCACGTTGGCTTTGCCCGGATGGTAATGGATCTCGCAATCGTAGTCTTTTATAAGCTCCAACCATCTCCTTTGAGTCAAGTTGGTTAACGGAGAAGTGATCTTAGAGAATTCTTGAATAAACCTTCAGTAATAGCCCGCCAAACCCAAGAAATTACGAATCTCGGATGGCGTCTTTAGAGACTTTCATTGCATCACTCACTCCCTCCACCTTTACCGGGTCCACCATAATTTTCCTTAGGATTCACCACGTGACCCAAGAATTGAACCTCACGCCACCAGAACGCGCACTTGGAGAATTTAGCATACGATCTATCCCTTCTCAACGTCTCCAACACCTCTCGAATGTGACCGACATGCTCAATCTCGCTCCTCAAATAAATCATGATATCATCAATAAACACGATCACTGATTTATCCAACATCGGCCGACACACTCGATTCATCAAGTCCATAAAAGCAGCTGGCGTGTTGGTCAAACCAAATGACATAACGAGAAACTCGTAGTGACCATGACGCATGCGAAAAGCTGTTTTAGGAATATCCTGCTCTTTCACCTTTAGCTGATGGTAGCCAGATCGAAGATCTATCCTCGAGAACCAACTGGCACCTTGAAGCTGATCAAACAAATCATCATCAATTCTCGGTAACGGGTATCGATTCTTCACTGTCAGCTTATTCAGCTCACAGTCGATACACATCCTCATGCTACCGTCTTTCTTCTTCACGAACAAGACCGGAGCACCCCAAGGAGAGATACTCTGTCTAATGAAACCCTTATGAAGCAGCTCTTGCAATTGCTCCATCAACTGTCTCATCTCTGTCGGAGCCAACCGATACGGTGCCTTAGCTGCAGGTTGGGTACCTGGTATCAAATCAATTTGAAACTCGATCTCATGGTCAGGTGGCACTCCTAGTTAGTCTTGGGGAAATACATCTGGAAAGTCACACACAACCGGTACATCGGACAGTTGTGGTGTTGGCGTATCCACGTCCTTAACATAGGCCAAGTAGGCACTACATCCACGCCTCATACACTTTCCCGCCACCGCCATTGAAATCACTTTCGGAATCGTAGTGACCCGATCACCATAAACCGTCACTGAACTCCCGTCAGGCGCTGTCAAACAAATCATCTTCTTGCGACCCACAATGTTCGCCTCGTAGTCCGCTAACCAATCCATTTCTAGGACCACATCAAACCCGGCCAAGGTCATCATGAAGGGTCTAACAGGAAACTTGTGACCTTCTAATTCCACGTCACAACCTTCTATCATCTCATAAATCCTGGTAGACTTACCTATGGTAGTTTCTACATCAAAGGGCGCATCTACTCTCCTACTACTAATAGGCAGTTTAGCACAGAAAGCAGCAGTAATAAAACTTTTACTAGCACTAGAATCTGTAACACCTGGTTATTTCCTTTGAAACCAAGGAAAGAAGAAAAACAAAGAAAAGAAATAAATTCCAAAGTTGAGGGACCAAACTTGCCAAAACGGGAAAACCCTTGAATGAGTGGGGGTATAAAGGGGGAGGGCAGCCCATTCTCCACTCATTCTCCCCCTTTCATTCGGCTAGAGAGAGAAAGAGAAAGGAGAGAAGGGCAAGTTCGGGTTTTGAAGGATTCAAGGTGCCAAGTTGAGGTTTAGCGAGTTTGTGTGAAGCTTTACTAGTAGAGGTCGTTAATGTGAGTTCTAGGACCCCCCTTTTACATGTTTTCAACTGATTTGAGGCTGGAAAACATAGTAAAACCCGTTTTTGAAGTGTGTGTTGAACCCGTGTGTATGTGTTTGTGTATGATCCGAGTGAGTTTGATTTCGGGTTGGTTATTGTTGAATGGTGTTGTGGTATGTGTTTTTAAGGTTTAGGATGGTTGATTTGAGCTTAGAATAGGTTTAGGAGGCCTTGGAGGCCGAAAACTGCAGTTTGGGTTCGGGGATGAACTGCATTCTGCATTAGTTAGGGCTATCCGACCGAATGGCATGCGACTGGAGGCCATACGGCCGAAAGGCATGCAACTGAGGTCCATGCGCACGGGTGCATGCGACTGAGGTCCATACGCATGGAAGTCATACGACTGAAGTTCATTCGCCTGTAAGGTATGCGATTGAAGGTTATGCGACTTAGGTCCATGCGCCTGGAGGCCATGCGACTGAGGTTCATACGCACGAAGGTTATGTGACTGAAGCCCATGCGCCTGAAGTCATGCGACTGAAGGCCATATGCATGGAAGGTATGCGATTGAGAGCCCATACGCATACCATTCGCCCATAGTATTCATCCGCATAGGTCCATCCGCATAGGGTTCTTTTGCCTAATATCCATTCGCCTAAGTGTTCACTCACCTGGGAGGCCATGCGACTGAAGGGTGTTCATACGCCCAAATAGGGCTCAAGCGCCCGAAAGAACTTAGTTTATTATCTGATTCTCGGGAGGAAAAGGTAAATGTAGGCTTCGACTTGGAAGATTCCCGGGGGTTTACGTGAGTTGACTTTTGAGGTCATAGATGATATGTTGGGCATGTATGATGTATGATTGATTCTTATGCATGATGGTATGTATGGTGTATGTTATGTATGTATGATGATGCCCTGTATGGTGATGTTGTATGTTATGTTTATGTTCCCATCATGTATGATTATTTTCCATTGCTTAACGTTGAATGTTGATGAATGAAATGAAAAGTATTATGTAACGTAAAGTGGAAGATAATGAAAAGAGGAACATGATGAATGAATGCATGCATTAATGAACGAAGGAAAGTAAAGTAAGTCTTGCAAGCCTTGTATGTGGGAACACGCCTAATGAAGGGTGTTAGTCCAACGGTGTATGGGTTAGCTACCTCAGAAGGATGGACATTGGGGTCTATCTTGGTGATTGACCATTTGTATAGAACCTTTGTCGCTTACCCTAGATACTGTGGCTAGGCTGTTGTGCGCCATGATGAGACGTCTATTATAGACCTCGGCCTAGTATCCGCTTTATGCATGACGGTGGGTATAGCATATGACAATGGTACACCCGAATTTACCCTTAAGTACTATGGCCACACTGTTGTGCGCCATGACGAGAGGTCTATGATAGACCGCGGCCTAGTATCCGCTTTATGCATGACGATGGGGTAAAGTTCATGGTTTTTGATGGAATAAGAAGAAGTAATAAAGAGCGTATGAATGAAAGTAAGAAAGTATGAATGAATGTAAGTTAATGAATGAATGATGAAGTTAATATTGATATTATCTATATGTACGTATGATGTGTGATCACATACAAAAGTAAAGAACGGTTGTAAACGAAAGATAAAGTATGTTTTACTTAAAACTAGTACTCACTCAGCAACGCTGACTTTTATGTGTTTCCAGTTGGCAGGTAAAGGTTGCTAAGGATGGCACAGGGCGACTACTCGGCTCATTTTGGATGACATCCGTGTTTATAATGCTTGTGTGATGCAATCCAGCAAGTATTTTGTAATTTGACAACGATGTATTATTTTGCAAAAGCTTTTATGATGAAATGAAATGGAGTTTTTGAATGTTTCTGCTGCGGTGTTTATTTATGTTGAATGTAAATATATGATTTATGTGCGATGATTGGCCAGTTGTAAGCGTCCCGGGAACGGGGCCTTACAAGTTGGTATCAGAGCCAAAGTTTAAGTGAAATAGGTAAATTTTCCAAATAAACCTTAACTTAAACTGAAAATGGGACGAAAAGGGAATGGGATGCCAATCTGAGTAGCTGTGTGCCATGAGGTATTTTTTTAATGATAATCGGTATTGCGTGCGCATGTTATGTGATTTATGTGCTATATGTAGATTTAGATACTGATGTAGTCAGGAAAGTAATGCTCGGGGTATGAAGAGTAAAGTAAGTGGCTAATTGCAACTAGCCACTGTAATTAGGGACTTACTATACTTGACATGAACTGAGTTGTTCTCTTGAATGACCGTGTTAGTGTTTGAATCTTTCAGTGTGTTAGAGAATGGCTGGTGGTAGATCGTCTAAAGCTTCACGTGGTGGAGGTCGTGGTGGGAGTGGTGCTGAACCGCGACCTAAAAGAGGAAGACCTAGAGTCGAAATGGTGGTTCCTAAAGAACCCGAGACCCCTCATCCTGAGGGCGGAGACGAGAGTGCGAATTTGAGAGCCTCAGTGAAAGAGCAAGTTGTAGAGGAGGTTCATCAGGTCATGTAGACGATCTTACCGTCTGTGGTGACTGAAGTGATAAGGGCTGTACGAGAAGGAGAGATAAAGGAAATGAACAGGTCCGCAGGAGGACAGGAGGGGCCGGAGACCAAAATGGTTCTCTCCGATGATGAAGAAGATGAAGAAGAGCCTGCGTTGGAGGCGGCACGAGGCTGTAATTTTGGGGCATTTATGAGATGCAAGCTCCCAAATTTTGATGGTAATGGCACTGCTACTGCTGCTCACCGGTGGGTGAGGGAGATGGGAGTCATTCTTGATATCGGCGAGTGTCGAGAAGACCAGAAAGTGAAGTTTGCTGCTGCCCGCTCATTTGTGGACTCGGCTCTGTGCTGGTGGGACAATATTGTCCAAGCCGAGTGTAGCAGAGCTATCGGGAGAATGAGGTGGTCTGAACTGAAGAAATTGGTGATTGAGGAGTTTTGTCCTCACCGAGAGATGAACAAAGTTGAGAGGGAGTTCCTGCAGCTGGAGGCGGGAATGATGACGCATCAGCAATACACCACCAAGTATAACGAATGGCACGGTTGGTGCCGGATCAAGTGATGCCTCTGTCACGAAAGATCAAGAGGGATATTCAAGGATTGCCAGTGGATATCCGCAGACACATGATCACCGCCCGGCCGAGCACGTTTAGGTCAGCGGTTGATTTGGCAGATAGACTGTATGATGAAAGGACTGTGGTGGTGACCGAAGGTAGCAAGAAAGGTGGTAGTGATCGGAATTGGAATGTAAAAATGTTTGGTCGAGGTGGTGTCCCGACGAGTAACAAGAAGGCACGGGTAGATTGCAGCCGTGTGGTGACATGTGGTGCAGAATCGAAGAAATGTGGCAAATGTGGAAAGGAGCATATTGGAGAATATAGGTTGGGATCGAACTTGTGCTTCAAGTGTGGGAGGATGGGACACATAGCAAAAGACTATCGTGCGAGCTGATGTTTTAATTATGGCGCGGAGGGCCACATGAGTAGAGACTGTAAGAAGCCGAGGGCTGAGAGTTCGAGGGTGAAGAAGACTGGAGGAGAAGGACAGAGGGCGAGAGCTAGAGTGTTTACGATGACGCAGGAGGAGGCTAGGACGGACCCTGATGTTTGTCAGGTACGTTTCTAGTAAACCAAACTTTAGCCTCTTTATTGTTTGATTCTGGTGCGAGTAAAAGTATTATGTCTGTTTCTTTCTGTGCTAAACTGCCTGTTATTAGTAGGAGTGTTGATGCGCCCTTCGATGTAGAAACTGCCATATGTAAGTCTACCAGGATTTCTGAGATGATAGAAGGTTGTGATGTGGAATTAGAAGGTCACAAGTTTCCTGTTAGACCATTCGTGATGACCTTAGGTGGTTTTGATGTAGTCCTTGGGATGGATTGGTTAGCAGACTATGAGGCGAACATTGTGTGTCGCAAGAAGATGATTCGTTTGATAGCGCCTGACGGGAATCGGTGACGGTTTATGGTGATCGGGTCACGACGATTCCAAAAGTGATTTCGATGGCGGTGGCGGGATAGTGTATGAGGCGTGGTGTAAGGCCCCGTTCCCGGGAAGCCTCACAGTTGGTTAATCATAGCATAAATCAGTTTAATAATAAAACATTGCAGCGGAAATAATTAGACATTCATTTAAAACTTAGAAACCATATTGTACTCATACATTTGTCCTTTAATTTCAAACAAAACATGCTAATTGTTCTTAAGCTACAATAAATATTTCATAAATATGAATGCCATCCATAGCTCCCCAAGTAGCTCTGTGTGCCATCCTCAGCATCAGCTCTTACCTGCCAACTATTATGCTAAAAGTCAGCTTCGCTGAGTGAGTTCTAGTTTTAAATAATATAAGAACATATAAACTTTATCCTTCATATAATGACCATGCATATAACATAGTACATAACATTACTTGCATCATAATAAGCATGTTCATTATCTTTCATTCTTTCATTATCTTTCACTTTCATCATAAATGAGATTGCACAAAGCAAGAGCTCCATGTTGATCGACAACAAATGTCAATCCCTGTCGGTTACAACATGAATACGGTAGCTAACCCCGACAGTTGATCCACACTGCAAGGCACATAGCCCGCTCATGAATACAGATCCATCATCATACATCAGACTCACATAAGTGAAGTCCATCTTAGTGCTTGCAAGACTTTACATCATCAAAAGGGCCCGGGGGTAACATTCATTAAGTTTCGCGCTTTCATTAATATCATCTTCCACTTTAATATATTATACTTAACTTATTAAGTACACAACATACCAAGTACTAGTCATCATAAAACATAACCGATCCGCCGCGAGACAGCGGGGGTTCGGGGGCGGCAGCCCCTGACAGTGGGGTCCTAGGGGCAGCAGCCCCTAGTGGGGTCCAAGGGGCAACGCCCCTGGCTGGGGCCGGGCTGCAGAATAACTTCTAGGCTAAGCTTACAAGGCTAGGATCACTCTACACAGCCTGCAGAATAACTAACACTTAAAGGGGTAACTTTCAGCCTAAATTCGCTGCTAATTTCGCTACAAGATCAGCAATTTCGCAGCTAGGTTCGCCAACAGTTTCGCTGCTAGTTTCACCAGCAGTTTCGCTGCTAGTTTCGCTAGCACCTTCACTGGCAGTTTCGCTGGCATCTTCGCTGCCAGTTTTGCTGCTGCCAGTTTCGCCCAACTTTCGTTGGAAAAACATGTCTGTGAAACTACCTGCGAAACTATAATTTCGCAGGAAGATCCACAGTTTCGCTGATTGAATATACAAATTCGCTGGATGAACATACAGTTTCGCAGATCGCATAAAAATTACGAACCAGTCCGTTTTTAACCCAAAATCATAACTTTTTACGTCCAATCTCTTAGTTTAGCATCCATGAGGCTAAATCTAAGCTTTATACATGTTTTCATAAGTAAAAATGTGACCTTTATGCGATTCTTTGCAACTTTTCAAAACCCAAAACCCTAGAATCCGGGTTTGATCTACAGAAGGGTTTAGAGGTCGATTCTTACCTGGATTTGTTGCTTCTTTCTTAGATCTTGATGCTCCAACACCCAGATCTTCAATCTCTTCACCTTGGAAGCTTCAAATCTTGAGTTTTCTTCACTTTCTCTCTCTACTTTCTCTCTCTATGAATTTTGGTGGCTAGGGTTGTAATGATGGAGATGGAGGCTGATTTGGGTAGGTTAAGGGCTGATTATGGGCCTTAATCACTTAGGCTCTTGTCCATAAACCCAATTTGGCCCATAACCCATTTCCTTCTTTTATTATATACCCATTAATTAAGCCCATTATCCTTAATGACTCGTTTCGACTTTTCGGGGTGTTACACGTGGATGCAGTGCCTACTTGGCCTATGTAAAGGATGTGGATACGCCAACAGCACAACTATCTGATGTACCGGTTGTGTGTGACTTTCCAAATGTATTTCCCGAAGACTTACCAGGAGTGCAACCTGACCGCGAGATCGAGTTTTAGATTGATTTGATACCGGTGCCCAACCTGTGGCTAAGGCACCGTATCGGTTGGCTCCGACTGAGATGAAGGAGATGATGGAGCAATTACAAGAGTTGCCTTATAAGGGGTTCATTAGACCAAGTATCTCTCCTTGGGGTGCTCCGGTCTTATTCGTGAAGAAGAAAGACGGTAGCATGAGAATGTGTATCGACTACCGTGAGTTGAACAAGTTGACAGTGAAGAATCGGTACCCGCTACCAAGAATTGATGATTTGTTTGCCAGCTCCAAGGTGCCAGTTGGTTCTCGAGGATAGATCTTCAATCTGGCTACCATCAGCTGAAGGTGAAAGAGCAGGATATCCCTAAAACAGCTTTTCGCACGCGTTATGGTCACTAAGAGTTCCTTGTTATGTCTTTTGGTTTGACCAATGCGCCAGCTGCTTTTATAGATTTGATGAATCGAGTGTGTTGGCCGATGTTGGATAAATTAGTGATCATGTTTATTGATGATATCCTTATCTATTCGAGGAGCGAGAATGAGCATGCCGGTCACATTCGAGAGGTGTTGGAGACGTTGAGAAGGGAGAAGTTGTATGCTAAATTCTCCAAGTGCGCGTTCTGGTTGCGCGAGGTTCAGTTTTTGGGTCACGTGGTGAATCCTGAAGGCATTATGGTGGACCCGGCAAAAGTGGAGGCGGTGATGCAAGGGAAGTCTCCAAAGACGCCATCCGAGATTCGTAGTTTCTTGGGTTTGGCGGGCTATTACAGGAGGTTTATTCAAGACTTGTCTAAGATAGCTTCTCCACTAACCAAGTTGACCCGGAAGGATGTAAAGTTTGTATGGGGTCAAGCTCTAGAGAAGGCGTTTGTGGAGTTAAAGGTGAGATTGACTCAAGCTCCTGTTTTGTTGTTACCCACCCGATGGAAGTGAGGATTTGGTGGTTTATTCAGATGCTTCCTACTCGGGGTTGGGATGTGTGTTGATGCAGAGAGGAAAGGTTATAGCCTATGCATCCCGACAGTTGAAAGTTCATGAGGTTAACTATCCTACTCATGACTTGGAGCTAGCAGCCGTGGTCTTTGCGTTAAAGATTTGAGCATGAGGCAAAGGAGATGGTTGGAGCTCATAAAGGACTACGATTGCGAGATCCATTACCATCTGAGCAAAGCCAACGGGTGGCGGATGCCCTTAGCCGAAAGGAGAGACCCGAGCCGATTCGGGTGAAAGCCTACCAGTTGATCATGACCTCGGATGTGATGAAGAAAGTTAAGGAGTTTCAAGATGAGGCATTGAAAGAAGATCACCTTAACTCTGAAAGAATGAGAGGTCTGGTTGCGAAATTGGGTGAAAACACACTCAGTGTTAGAACCCGATTCGGGCGAATGTGGATTCCTCCTACGGGTGAAGATCATGGATGAAGCTCATAAGACTTGGTACTCTATTCATCCCAGCGCTTCAAAGATGTATCAAGACATGAAGAAAGATTATTGGTGGCCGGGTATGAAGCGTGATGTGGTGGAGTATGTGAGTAAATGCCTTACTTGCTTACAGGTGAAGGCCGAGCACCAAAAGCCGTATGGGAAGATCCAACCTTTGGATATATCGGAGTGGAAGTGGGAGTATATCACCATGGATTTTATTACAAAGCTGCCGCGTACCGCGTGAGGGTATAATGCTATATGGGTGATTGTTGATCGTCTGACAAAGACCTCACTTCCTACTGATCCACGAGACATATTCATCCGAGAGGTTAGCGGATCTTTTCATTAAGGAGATTGTAACTCGTCATGGTGTGCTGGTGTCTATTGTGTCTGATCGTGACACCCGGTTTACATCTAAATTTTGGACAAAATTCCACGATGCTATAGGGACGAGGTTACACATTAGCACGGCTTATCATCCCCAGACCGATGGTCAGTCAGAAAGGACCATTCAGACGTTGGAGGATATGCTTCGGGCATGTATTATTGATTTTGGAGGAAGTTGGGATGACAACTTGTAACACCTCTGAAATTTAACCAAATTAGAAAACTTAATGTATTATAGGACCCAATAAAGGTCCGGATTGAATTGGGCTTACCAAAGAAAGCTTGGAAAAGAAACTAGCCTTTTTAGGCCCAATAGGCCCAATAAGGGCCCAAGCTTATAAACAAGGCCCATTTAAGGCCCAATACTCATTTACCATCTATTTAAATAAGTGATCATAAGATAATAAATTAGTTTGTGATTCGAAGCAACTACGATAAGAATCCAAACCAAAAACAGATTCAAAACCTATACCGTGTAAAGTCCGGTAATCTGACGCGTACTAACGTCTAATTTACATCGGAACCTACTTATAATGGTTTATAATCTTTTAAAATCATTGTTAATCATGATGCATACTGTAAACAGTACTTGCTGAAAGATCCTATCCAAACGTGTATAATCAGCCATAATACGTCGGAAAAACGCGAATACTGGATACACAGGCATTTAACGGACATCTGATACGACAACCGAGCCCTATAACGTCATAAATATTTATCTAATTATCATACCTATTATAACATTCTAAATTAGAGAGTGTAACGGTTATCACGGAGCAATGTGGTTCGAGACGCGACTGAAGCGTGGACCGGCTGAGAATAGGTCAAACCCGAGAGTTTGACAATAAAAATGCCGACTTGTTTTATTTCAAGCTAAAGTAATTAGATAAATCTATTATAAGTTTTCTAACGAGACTTTATCCAAAGACCGTTCAATACGCGATAACGAAGTTTTCGGGACGTATACGCGATTTTTAAATAAAGCCCACTCAAAAACCCTAGGTATAAAAGCTATCTAACCCCTCATTTCTCATTTGAAACCCTAGAAACACACTAAATGCTCTCAAGACCTGCTGCATGTCCGACTTCGCCGGAGCAGGCGTCGGCACGGCGGCGGCAAGGCGGCGGCAAGGCGGCGGCGCGGCGGTTTTCAGCCAAGTCTTGGCCTACCCCCCTAATCTCGACCTCCTGATCACCATGGTGGTGGCGGTTTCTTCTAATTCGCAACGGTTTGGAAGATATGGAAGAAAGAAGGCAGCGGCGGCTAGGGTTCCGGCGAGTTTTCAGGCCGCCGGCGCCGGCGACTGGCGGCGAGTGGCGGCGAGTGCCAACCATGCTCTTCTTCGTCTCGACGAGATCTTTCCAACGGTGGTAGCGGCGTTGTCTAAATCCTAACGGTTTGAAAGTTACGGGCGTTTGAAGGTGACGGCAGAGGGGTTTTGGCAATGAAGGTGCTGTCGCGGCTGTGGCTGATGTTGTGGGCTGCGGTGGTCGATCGGTGGTTGTCGGGCTATGGTTGTCGGTTGAGGTTGGCTGTGGCTGTGAGCTATGGTTGTCGGGCTACTGGCGGTAGCCGGTTGAGGTTGGCGGTTGTCATTGTGGCTGTGATATTTGCGGGGGATGTTACCCGGTCGCGCGGTGGTGTCGTTTAGTGGTTGCCGAAGGAGGGCTGCCACAGCAGGTGACGGGCCGATGGTGATGGTGATTGTGGTAATGGTTGTCGGGTTTAGGTGGTGATGATGGTGGTTGTAATGGCGGTGCACGGTGATGGTGGAGATGGTTGTGATTGTGGTTCTCGGTTGTGGGTTTTCTAGTTTGGTTATTGTTTTGGGCTGCTATGATGATGGACTAAAGTTCGGTTAGGATGATTGTGAAAATCGTGGTTGAAATGGTACTTTAGTGGTGTTGTAGTGGTGTTGACCGTGATTGTTTTTGTCGATTATGGTTGGGGGTTGTGTAGAAAGTCAAGGTGAAGCTTTGGATAGCCACTGGTCATACTTGGTCAACGAGCAGTCAACGGAACGTGAACGCGACTAGATCAAGAGCAATATGAGTGGGTTAGCGAACGTGAACCGAGTGAAAGGTATAATCGCACGCGCAACACATTTGAAATTTAATTATAATTTATATGCGTGTTACTTGAGCTCTAATTGTATAAAGTACATAACTTATAAAACGAAAGCAAACGCCACTTGAGATCATTATCTGATTTAAATGGATAGTTCTAACACGGGACTAAGTAGCAACGATATTTATCAGAAATCAACCTAGATAGAAATATATGTATCATTACAATATAAGAAGGATTATAACATGTTAATGACGATACAACTCAATTTGATCCCATGTCACACTAAAAATCCATACAAGGCTTCGAGATGTAAAATACATACAAATACGATTGTACATATACATATACAATAAATACATGGGTTAACCGACATCCACACGTTTTTATTTAAGATAAAAGACTAAAATATACTATAATAATCCATCATATTACTACTATTCATAGTCGATCATCTAATTATTATTGGAATAAATATTATTGTGTCACCCCTTTTATTAAATATATCGACAACTATTATCAATATTTGGATTATTTTAGCATCAATCAATTTAAAAATATGATATAAGTGAAAGCATTATAAACATCATTGAAACATTATGGATTTCTTACTTCATTATTAAAACTAACTATAAAGATTTGGAATCCTTGACATCAACCGTTTATGGCTACACTCTTTATGCAAAGAATCATTTATCGGATAAAGGCATTAATTAACCTAATATGCACGAGTGAGTGCATAACAATTGATAATTTCACAAGAAGCTAATCTACATCAATGATACTAATTGTTAACTTTAAGTTAACTAAAGAGCTCAACCGCACGCATGTAATGAGATCGTGTTAATTCTAAACATGAATCTCTTATGTTCTAATTAGGATTGCTTTGTTGGTGACCTTCACATTTCTTTACCGAGTTCAAAATTAATATAAGGATACCAGGTGAGTTCTAGTGATTCCCCTTTTTACTACTGTTTTGGGGTGAAGCATGCTCTGTTATTTTTGAACAATAATTGTGCTTTACTTGATGATTCTATGTGGGATTGTGGTTACCTGTTCATTCTTATATCATGATCATTAATTCTTTCGTGAACCGCTTGATTTATATGGATAGATCTATTTGGGGAATCCCCCACACATAGTGGCTTCCGTTCCAGGAAGGTTACCCCACTGAGATCCTAAGGGGTCGTTGTGGCATGTAACAAGTTTTGTTAAGATACTATGGTGAACCATCCGGGCAGGTAGGGTTCACTAGTTTGGGGCTCAGTTTCTTCCTTCGGGAATATCCGGTAAAACACAACTTTAGAAGAGGCCAACTGGGACTGAGTGCAGGGTTGATTATGATTTTTTTTCTCCCACAATGTTAAAACTATGATTCATTCATTTTTATCAAATGAGGATTTGTTAAGTCCTTTTTGTTTTTAAACTTTAAGCACTTGAATTCAACAACTTTATGTTGACACAAAATCTTTTGAGCATGTCTTTCAGGTACAGCTAGGTAAATTAGCTGAGCTATAGAAGATATCTAAATCCGAAGCAAGAAGTGAGGGTAGGTGTTGAAGGAAAAAGGTCGAGCCTAGAAGCCTTAGTTACTGAAGCCTCAAGAAATATTGACAAAGAGATAGGTCATGATACCCATGGATTGTAGATTGAGGCACCTTGTAAACTAAAACTAAACCCATATCCTAATGTAAATATTGTGAGATGCATTGTAATAAACCATTTAGTTTCCGCTGCATTTTGGTTGTTGTTTACCAACCATTACGTCCCGCCTCTCTGGGCCCGGGGTGTGACAGATTGGTATCAGAGCCAAAGGTTGTAGAGAAGTAGGTCTGCTTCGCGAGACCTAAACTATAACCATATGAACCTTATAGGACCACCTTTGTAAGAAGACTTTTCCAAGTTTAGTTAAGCCAAGGTTATAGGAAAGTGGGTTTACTTCGAGACACTTAAGCTACAACCATAAATAGGACCAGCCTGGTAGGTTGTTTCCATGAATTAATGATCTAAAACTTACAACAGAATAGATTCCATTAAGGACACTCGTCTTTAATCTGTATACCTCATGGGATAGATACTATTAAGAATTCCCTACCCTATAAGAAACCTTGTTGCATTAGGGTACTACCTATGATAGGTGCACCCGAGTAAAACTAAGAATATTTGGAATCCTCTGGAGTTGACTACTAGGACCCGTGAGCACTGGGACTAGGTATATTCTGGGGAGATACTTATCTGATTGCACAACTGACTTTTGACATTATATGAAACAACAGCTATTATTTTTATACTTGATACGACCTTGTGTCGTTATATGAAACAACTGCTATTAGTTGAATACTTGATACGACTTGTGTCGTTACATGAGACAACTGCTTTAGTGATACTTGCTTATATGCTTCGTTCATATGATGATACTTGTTGGAATACAGTGATAGGATAGCAACCATGATGCCTTTTTGTTTGATCTGCTCCCTATTATAGCTTGTACCTGATTGCTCGTTACCTGGTTTGTTCAACTGTACTTTGAAAATGGTTGGGTTAGCAAGAATGTTAGCGTAACTAGAATCTAAATGTGCTTAATTGCAGATGATGACTAAATGAAAGTTTTAACTCCAGGACCTAATTACATAAAACTTGAAACTTATGATGGGAACAACTAGAATGATAGTGTAAGGTAAATTGACGATTACGGGTGCACACGTAATGGTGAATTTACAGGTACCCTTGAATTCTGGTGGGCCCTGTCATGTAAACTAATGTCGAGGTATAACACTAAAGGAATTAGTACATACCAGATTAAACACCAATATCCAATATATACTCAAAAAAAATTATAAATTTAAAACTTTCATGCTGAGAGAAAACATTGAACTCTTGAAGAGCTACCAAGGACGATATTATAGTAATTATCCCTTTTCTTTCTCTCTCTTTCTTTGTTCTGCTCTCCTATTGGAAGTATAATGATACAACTATCCAACCCAGGAGATCATCAAATGTTGTTTCAAACCCATCCAGTTTGGTGCTGAAAGTATGGCACTTCACCTAAGTTGTCTGTGTACTTTAGCCGCGCTATTTTTCGCGATGTCTGAAAATTTCTTCCTACCTAGCATAGGACTCGACAAAACTTCCTCAACATAGTAAGGGACCCTCTAACATAATGGTTGCAGCCGAGAATATACCGAAGTAACAGATTTACGAGAAGCACCTCTTGTGAGTAATGACATAGAAGACTTGTCACTTCTTTCCTCCCTAGTAGCTCACACTTCATAGGACATTCTGGAGTCTAGAATACCTCTGATCTTTTTCTCAAAGTCCTTGATGAATATAACTTCTCAACACCTATTCATGGTAATAGAACCCCTTAACCCAAGCACTATTCTTAATATCAGCTTTGATAGTAATTAACCATCGTTTTCCATAGTACTATGCTTGTGAAATCCTTCATCATCCTCAACTGTTAGTCACCCGGTGACAAACTTCGATTGAAACATAAGTTGAACTATTTTGACCATGCTTTTAACTGGTCGTGTTCTTGGTAACCTTTCGAGTGCCAGAATAAGTAGGAAATGAAACCTGTTGGATCAAGAGAAGCTGTTGCAACCAAAACCATATCACTTGGAAGATTTTGAGTACTGCATACAAAGGACTTCCGAAGCCAAGTGTGGGACTTCCGAAGGAAGAAGGAGCACTTCCGAAGTCTAAGTGTAAAATACACTTCCGAAGGAAAACTCCAACTTCCGAAGGTAAAGAAGTTAGTTCCGAAGAATCAAGACTTGAAGACAAAGTTCTGAAGTCAACTTCCGAAGTATAAAGAAGTCCTTAAAGCCTCGGAAGCATAGAAGCATCTTCCGAAGTATAAGTGGTTTCGGAAGAACTTGTTCTTCCGAAGCCAGTTAACCTTCGGAAGACACTTCTATTATCCAGTAGACATAAGTATGGTCTGTCTGACAGTCCGCTGCAAATCTCTGAGATACTGCATGGTGTTTTCTCAAAAGCCATGTAGTTGACTATACTTTAATCTACTGTTTACCTTTTATGTTAAGTACAGTTGCCATCTTTAGTTGGTGACAAAAGGTAAGTCATGGTCATGTCATGACTACCATATCTTAGATAATACTTTATCTAAGATACCTTAACTTTAGCATTGTAGTATATGCTTTAGTCGTAGGTTTCCAGCTGGTATCAAGTATAACCGGCTGTAGGATCTAGTATATATAGTTTCTCATTGTAACTCTTGTAGTATGCTTGTAAGTGTCTTGTAATCTTGAGTTGAGAAGTAATATATACAAGTACCTTGAAAATACTCCTGCTTGTTCCTTTGATTACTTATTATATTATTATCAACTCTTGTTAAGGCATTGCTTCATCTTGTTTGAGTGATATTATAAGTGAGTTTGAGAGAATTACAAGTGTTAAGTGACAAAACCCGATCCTGCAATTGGTATCAGAGCTTTTTAGGCTCTTGATTGTGAGATCTTACCATCCTAATCAACCAGTTTTTCACTCCTCCTTATACCTCACTCAAAAATGGCCCTCATCAAATCTGAAGTTGAAATGGGAACGATGACCAAAGCTCCCATCATCGACCCTGAAAACTTCAGGTCTTGGAGCAGAAGAATGGAAGGCTACATCAGATACCAGGATAGCAAGATGTGCCAGTCCATCATTAATGGCCCGTACAAGCCAAAAGTTGCTGGTGGAAACGGTGCCATGATCGAGAAGGCTGTTGAAGACTACTCCGATGAAGAGAGGAAGAAGCTTGACATAGACAGCAATGCTATGACTGTTCTCATGACTGCAATCCCAAACTCCATCATGGTGGGGTTTGAGCATTGTAAGTCAGCCAAAGAACTCTTTGATGCACTTGCTCAAATGTACTCGAGCTCAAATGATTCAAAGAAGGACTCACTGAAGCAGCAGTTTGAGAACTTCACCTATGTTGCTGGAGAAACCTTTAGCTAGCAATATTTCAGGTATATGGATCTTATCTCCTCCCTCCAATCTGTGGGAATCACTCAAGAACTTAGAGACCTTACCAGAAAGTTCATGAGTGCTCTACCCAATGAGTGGACTTTCTACTGTGTCTCCATAAGAGAACAGAGAATTTAAACACTCTCACCATGACCGAACTCTATGGGATCCTTGATGGATACCGTTTGGAAATGGAAAGTAAGAAGGGTCACCAAGCAAGCAGACCTTTGAGCCTTCCTGCTAGCAACGCTTTAATGGTTGCTGAAGGCTCAGGTATCTCCCAGTCTCAGCAGTACTTGTCATACACCCAGCAGCCATCTTGTTCATCTGGGCCTTACATCACATTCCCTGAGACTCCAAGGTCTCATCAAGCTCAGCAAAACTCCTTTCAGGAGGGCTGTGCGTTTGTCTTAGGGAGTGGACACTCCAATGATCATCAATTCTGCTTTGATGATCTTGAGTGCTTCAGTCCAGATGACATAGAGTATGTGGACATTGTCCAGCAAATGGCTCTTTTAACCTACAGAGCGAAGAAGTTCTTTAAGAGAACTGGAAGGCAATTCCCTCAAAACCCAATCACTAGCAAGTTTGGGTTTGACAAGAGCAAGGCTAAGTGTTACAACTGTAACCAGCTTGGCCATTTTGCAAGGGAATGCAAGGCTCCCAAGTCCAACCCGGGAACCTCACAGGCCTCCACACATCCTTCTACACCAAAGCCCAATGGGAAGTCAACTGAAACAGCAGCTATTGCTCAAGAAGTTGACTGGAGCTTTATGGTTCAAGATGTGACTCCTGCTCAAGCACTCATGGCAGGAACATATGAAAATAAGGTATATGAACATCTCTGTACCCCTGCTTGTATTGCTAAGGTTAAATTGTACCAGGACTACAATATGGAAATTAAATCCGATATTGAGTCTTTAAATGTGCTAAAATCTGACTTTAAAAGAGCTGAATCTGACTACCAAAAGAAAATTGAGGAGTTAGAGAAAACTGTATCTCTTTTAAAACATGAACACACCAACTACAAGACTCAAATCAAGGATTTAATATCCAAATTGACTGAGGCTCAAGCCCAGCTTGTCACAGCTGAGGCTCAAGCCAGGAAGTATGCTATTTCTGAGCAAAACTTCCAAGCCATACTTGCATCATCCTCTCACTCCAAACTTTGCTATCAAAACAAAAGTGGGTTGGGAACCAATGAAATTGCTCCACCACACTCTTATGAGTCTATAAGACAAACAAGATGTGGTACTGAAGAGCAAGAGGTTCCATCTGTTGACCCACCTTGTAAAGAGTCAAAGAGTGATGCAACTGTGGAGACCATGATCATCACAGGGAAGGAACAGGTAATTGAGCCCTCCCAGACCAATGATGATCAAACCCTGACCACCAAAGCCAGAAGAAGCAGGGCTAAAGCAGCCAGAAAAACCGCCAAGAAGGTGGCTGAATCCAAACTGAAGATAAACCCAAAGCAAAAGGGTGTATTCATATCAGCAGGATTCCAGGTGGTTGGACCTTCTGATTCAGGAAAGGAGTATAATACCAGTACTCCTATCCTACCAAAGGATCAGAAGTTAAAGGGAAAGGTTGCTGATGAGGAGAAAAAGAACAAGAAACAGCAACCCTCCAATTCCCAGAAAATTAACATTGCATGCATAATGTGTGGTCTGCAAAACCACATGGCTAAAGATTGTTACTACAATCCTGCTAGGACACATTATGCAAATAATGTTAAAAGAGAAGGAGTCAGGGAAGGTTTCACATTTGGACCATATCAAATGGTTCAAGTGATGAAAAAGGGAAAGCTTGTTTCCGAAGCAAGGCTTATCTCGGAACAAAACTCTTCTTCCAAGAGGAAAAAGGCTTCGGAAGTGAAAGCTGGAAAGACTCACAAAAGAGTCCCCTTAAAACCATCCCAGAAGAAGACTGCTTCGGAAGAAAAGGTGGTGAAGGTCTCTTCCGAAAAGAAAGAAGCTATGGAAGAATGCCAAGCTACAAAAGCTTCATCAAGCTCATCTTCTATGATCAACCAAGGGATGGAATGGAAGATCAAGGAAGATGCTGTAGCCCAAACCTCTTCTTCAAAGACATCTATTGAACCCCCATGCATAAACTTTGGTTCAATCATGTCACTCTCATTGGAAGAACCCAAGACCAATAAGGCTTGGGTTTCCAATCAAAACTAATTATCTCACCTTATGTGCAGGGACATCCATATGATAAGAATAACAACATTTGGATTGTAGATAGTGGATGCTCTAGGCACATGACAGGAAACAGATCTCTCCTTCAACAATTTCAACATTATGATGGAGGTCCTGTCCAGTTTGGAGGTGAGGCCGGAGGATATATTTCTGGCAGAGGAAGTATATCCAACGGAAAGTTAAAGGTTGACAAAGTTAATTTTGTCAAACAGCTTGAACACAACCTGTTAAGTGTTTCTCAGTTTTGTGATCAAAAGCATCAAATGCTTTTCACAGAACATGAGTGCATCATCCTCAAACCTGGGATGACAATTCCTCAGGAATTGGTGCTTCTTAGATCTCCCAGGAGAGGGGATATGTACAAGCTTGATATGAACAATACTTCCCCAATGGGAGAAGTATCATGCTTTCTTTCCAAAGCTGATGGTGATGAGTCAACACTATGGCATAAACGAATGTGTCATGTCAATTTTAAGACAATGAATAAATTGGCTAAAATAACTTGGTACATGGTTTGCCTAAAAAGGAATTTTTCTGTAAAGATAACTGTGTTGCTTGCCTGAAAGGGAAACAACACAGGTCTTCTCATAAATCCAAAGTTGTTAACTCTATCACTACTCCATTACACTTATTGCACATGGATCTATTTGGTCCCACAAGTATAATGAGCATTGGAAGGAAATCATATTGCCTTGTGGTAGTTGATGATTTTACTAGATTTACATGGGTATTCTTTTTAAGAACTAAAGATGAAACTGCTGAAACTTTAAAATCTTTTATTCTTAAAATAGAAAATCAAGTTGATCACAAGGTTAAAATAATTAGAAGTGATCAAGGGACTGAGTTTAAGAACTTTGTTCTTGACTCATTTTGTAACTCAAAAGGGATTGCCAGACAATACAGTGCTCCTAGAACTCCTCAACAAAATGGTGTTGCTGAGAGGAGAAATAGGACACTTATTGAGGCTGCTCGGACTATGTTAGCTGATTCAAAGCTGCCTCTAACATTCTGGGCAGAGGCAGTCAGCACTGCATGCTATGTGCAGAACAGAGTTCTTGTAGTAAAGCCACATGGAAAGACCCCTTATGAGTTATGGAACAAGAGGCTACCGTTCATTGGCTTTCTAAGGTCCTTTGGCAGCAGGTGTACCATACTTAACACAAAAGACAATTTAGCAAAATTTGCTGAAAAGTCAGATGATGCTATCTTTGTTGGATATTCCTCCTATTCTAAAGCTTATAGGGTTTATAATATTAAAAACCAACAATTTGAGGAATCCTCCAACATTGTAGTTAATGAGCACACTCCTTGTGTTAGGGGGAATGGCCCTGATCATATTTTTGATTTAGAATTGTTTCCAAACTATTCTAAACCATCTTGTGAGAATGTTTCAGCTGGAACAGGTGCTCAAAGCAATTCTGATGAAGATCAACTGTTTGAGCTTCCCAGACCTGCTCCAAGTTCTCCAAGAGCAACAACAAATCAAGTTCCCACTATTGAAAGATCTGACAGTATAACCATTTCAAGAAATAGTGGAACTTCAACAAGGGATTCACCTGATGATCTTCAAGTCTCCTCAGGTGATCCTACACAACACCAAGCTGATGGAAGCAGCATTTTGAAGGAACAGGCAACTGTTAATGATGCTTCACAGCAAAGAAATGATGATGTTTCTCTTTCATTCAATCAGTCCTCATTGAATGACATTGAAACAGCAGCTGGACCAAGTATTCAAGCTCCAGAGCAAAATATGTCCAACTTGGACCTATCTTTGCAACTGGAGGTGATTCCAAGACTCAGAATTCACAATACTCATCCAGCTGAAAACATCATAGGGGAAGTCTCTAAAGGTGTGAGAACAAGGGGACAAACTCACAATGGGAATGTCTGCTTGTACTCATGCTTCTTATCTCAAATGGAACCTAAGAAGGTGGAAGATGCCTTGAAGGATAGTAGCTGGGTTGAATCAATGCAAGAGGAGCTGCTTCAATTCAAAAGACAAAAGGTTTGGAACCTATGTCCGCTACCATCTGGTCAAGTACCTATAGGCACCAAGTGGGTATTCAGAAACAAAAGAGATGACAGAGGATTAATTATCAAGAACAAGGCAAGACTGGTAGTTCAAGGATACACTCAAGAGGAATGAATTGATTATACTGATGTCTTTGCACCTGTTGCAAGACTTGAGGCAGTTAGGATCTTCCTTGCTTATGCTGTATCCAAGAATTTCACTGTCTACCAGCTTGATGTCAAGTGTGCCTTTCTATATGGGGATATAGATAGGGAAGTATACGTATGCCAGCCTCCAGGATTTGAAGACCCACAACACCCAAACTATGTGTGCAAACTGGATAAAGCTCTATATGGGCTGCACCAGGCACCTAGGCTGTGGTAGGAGACATTGTCTCAATTTCTTCTGAAGAATGGTTATACTAGAGGAACCATTGACAAGACTCTCTTCATCAGAAAGTCTGGGAAAGACATTTTGCTAGTTCAAGTCTATGTCGATGACATCATATTTGGTTCCTCAAATGACCAAATGTGCAAAGACTTTGAGAGCATTATGAAGAAGAAGTTCGAAATGAGTTCTATGGGAAAAATGGACTTTTTCCTTGGAATTCAGGTAAAGTGTAAGGCCCCGTTCCCGGGACGCTTACAGTTGGTCATTCATCGCACATAAAACATATAATTACATTACATTAAGAAATCATTGCAGCGGAAACATTCAAAAATGACATCACGTTTCATTATAATTACTTTTGCCAAATAATACATCATTATCCGGTTACAAAATTTATGTTTGCATTACATCACAAAAGCTATATAATTGGATGCCATCCCAAAAGAGCCGAGTAGCCTCGCCGTGCCGTCCTCAGCAACATTACCTGCCAACTGGAAAATGTAATAAAAGTCAGCGTTGCTGAGTGAGTTCTAGTTTATAAAATAAATATACTTTACTTTCATTGAAAACCGTTCCTTTATCATGCGATCATGCAACATACGTATACACAGATAATTTCATTATTATCTTTCATCTCATTCATTATCTTCCATTCTTTTCGTTCATTCTGTCTTCCGAGTCTTTTGCGACAACATGGTCGCTCACCTCAATGGCAATCTCAATGATTGCACGCTATCCGAGTCTTTTGCACCCCTAAGGTTGCTCACCCCAATTGCCCATCACGATAGCAAGCTATCCGAGTCTTTTGCAACAACAAGGTTGCTCACCCCAAGGCAACATTACGATAGCACTTTACTCGAGTCTTTTGCAACGACGAGGTTGCTCACCTCATAGGCAATCTAAATGATTGCACTTCATCCGAGTCTTTTGCAACACAAAGTCGCTCACCCCAATATATATGCTTGCAAGCCTTTCTTTCGTTCATTCATCATTCATTAATGCATGCATTCTTACTTCATGTTCCTCTTTCATTATCTTTCGCTTTACATTATATAATACTTCATTCATTCATTCATTCATTAGCATGATATGCAAAGCCACAAGAAAGATAAGCATACATCATAATAAGGAACATAACTTACACATTTATCATCATCATACAGGGCAACATCATACATTCATAATATGCATAAACATGCAACATCATCATCATCATGCCCTACATGCCCTCTAAGGCCATAACCATCCTCTTACATGCTCTTACGGGTTACTTTACGTCAAAACTTACATCTGCACCTTTCCCCGAAGGCCAGAAGTCAAACTACACATTCCTTCGAGTGCAACAGCCCTATTCGGGCGTATGGACACCCTTCATTCGCATGGCCTCCATGCGACTGAATATCGTGCGACTGGACTCATGCGGTTGGTCATCCATGCGAATGAACATCTAATCGTGCGTGTGGACCTTGTGCGAATGGGATTACTGCGAATGGGCACCTATGCGACTAACCTCATGCGAATGGACTCCCAGTCGTGCGACTGAAACCTTAGTCGTGCGATTGAACCCTCAATCGTGCGAATGAATCCCAATCGTGCGAATGACCCTCAATCGCCCTCATTCGGCCGTATGGCCTTCATTCGGTCGCCTAGCCCTAGCTGATGCAGAATGGAGTTCATCCCGAACCCAATCTACCATTTTCGGCCTCCAAGCTCATCCAAACCCATTCTAAGCCTAAATCAACCCTCCTGGACCTTAGGAATGCATACCTTAACACCATACAAGCACACCCAAGCCCGAAAACATACTCTAAACACATCATACACATCACACCCAAATGGGTCAAACACACACACTTGTAAAAACGGGTTTTGAACACTTTCCAGCCCCAAAATCAGTTGAAAACAAGTAAAAGTGGGGTCCTAGAACTCACACAATCGAGCACAAAGACAAGAGCTTCGATTTGGCTTGCTACTCGACGGATTTGGACACCCGAATCACCCGAAACACCACTTTTCTCCCTTTTCTCCTCTTTCTCTCTTCTCTCTTCTTTGTGAGCTGAAATATGTGAAGTGTGGGGAGAGTGGGCTGCCCTCTCCCTACACATATCACCACATTACCCGACTTTTCTTCGTTGGCGAGTTTGGTCCCTCGACTTTGGACTTTATTTCTTTTCTTTCTTCGTCGGCTTCAAAATAATAAATTTCCGGGTGTTACAAGTCCACCCCCCTTAAATAGGTTTCGTCCCCGAAACCTGTCATTCCTCGAACAAACGTGGATAATGTTGTCTCATTTCTTCCTCAGTCTCCCACGTTGACTCGGATCCCTTCCTGTGCTTCCACTGTACACGCACTAGAGGAACCACTTTATTCCTTAGCCTTTTCTCCATTCGGTCGATGATTGCCACTGGTTGCTCCACATAATTGAGCCGTTCATCTACTTCGATATCTTCCAATGGGACAATCATATCTTCATCTGCTAAGCACTTCCTTAGATGAGATACATGGAATGTCGGGTGAATTCCACTTAACTCATCTGGCACTCCAGTCTATAGGCCACCTCTCCTACTCGAGCAATGATTCGGAAAGGGCCTATATACCTTGGGCTCAACTTGCCCCGCTTTCGGAAGCGAATGATACCCTTCCAAGGTGAGACCTTCAACATAACCCGGTCACCCACCTGGAACTCAATCGGCCTGCGTCGTTTATCAGCATACGACTTCTGTCTGTCTTTGGCTGCCTTCATGAAGGCTTTGATCTTCTCAAGCTTCTCAGTCGTAGCCTCGATTACCTCGACGCTCCCCAATTCCTTCTGACCAATATCACCCCAACAAACGGGTGTTCTGCATCTCCTACCGTATAGCATCTCATATGGAGGCATGCCAATGCTGGCGTGATAACTGTTGTTATATGAGAATTCGGCTAACGGTAGGTGGTCATCCCAACTTCCACCAAAATCAATCACACATGCCCGAAGCATGTCTTCCAGCGTCTGAATGGTCCTTTCTGACTGACCATCAGTCTGGGGATGATAAGCCGTGCTAATATGTAACCTCGTCCCCATAGCGTCGTGGAATTTCTTCCAAAATTTAGATGTAAACCGGGTGTCGCGATCCGACACAATAGACACCGGCACACCATGACGAGTCACAATCTCCTTGATGAACAGATCAGCCAACCTCTCAGATGAATATGTCTCGCGGATCGGTAGGAAGTGAGCACTCTTCGTCAAACGATCAACTATCACCCATATGGCATCGTACCCTTTCGGGGTACGCGGCAGCTTTGTAATGAAATCCATGGTGATGTGCTCCCACTTCCATTCCGGTATATCCAAAGGTTGTATCTTCCCATACGGCTTTTGGTGCTCGGCCTTCACCTGTAAGCAAGTAAGGCACTTACTCACATACTCCACCACGTCGCGCTTCATACCCGGCCACCAATAATCTTTCTTCATATCATGGTACATCTTCGTGGCACCAGGATGAATGGAGTACCGAGTCTTGTGAGCTTCATCCATTATCTTCCCCGTAGATCCCAAAACGAGGAATCCACACACGATCAAATCGGGTTCTAACACCGAGCGTGTTTTCACCCAATTCTCCAACCAGACCTCTCATTCTTTCAGAGTTAAGATGATCTTCTTTCAGTGCCTCATCTTGAAACTCTTTAACCTGCTTCATTACATCAGAGGTCATGATCAACTGATAGGCTTTCACCCGAATCGGCTCGGGCCTCTCTTTCCGGCTAAGGGCATCAGCCACCACGTTGGCCTTGCCCGGATGGTAGTGGATCTCACAATCATAATCCTTTATAAGTTCCAACCACCGCCTCTGCCTCATGTTCAAATCCTTCTGCTCGAAGAAGTACTTCAGACTCTTGTGGTCAGTGAATATGGTGCACTTCGTCCCGTAAAGATAGTGCCTCCAAATCTTTAAGCAAAGACCACGGCTGCCAGCTCCAAGTCATGAGTAGGATAATTGACCTCATGAACCTTCAACTGTCGGGATGCATAGGCTATAACCTTTCCTCTCTGCATTAACACACACCCCAACCCCGAGTAAGAAGCATCGGAATAAACCACCAGATCTTCACTTCCATCGGGTAACGACAGAACAGGAGCTTGAGTCAATCTCGCCTTCAATTCTTCAAACGCCTTCTCTTGAGCTTGACCCCATACGAACTTCACATCTTTTCGGGTCAACTTAGTCAGTGGAGAAGCAATCTTAGAGAAGTCTTGGATGAATCTTCTATAGTAGCCCGCCAAACCCAAGAAACTGCGAATCTCGGATGGCGTCTTTGGTGACTTCCATTGCATAACCGCCTCCACTTTCGCCGGGTCCACCATAATCCCGTCAGGATTCACCACGTGACCCAAGAACTGAACTTCGCGCAACCAGAACGCGCACTTGGAGAATTTAGCATACAACTTCTCCCTTCTCAACGTCTCTAGAACCTCCCGAATGTGACCGGCATGCTCTGCTTCGCTCCTCGAGTAAATCAGGATATCATCAATAAACACGATCACTGATTTATCCAACATAGGCCGACACACACGGTTCATCAAATCCATAAAAGCAGCTGGCGCGTTGGTCAAGCCAAAAGACATGACAAGAAACTCGTAGTGACCATAGCGCGTACGGAAAGCTGTTTTAGGAATATCTTGCTCCTTCACCTTCAACTGATGGTAACCAGATCGAAGATCTATTCTCGAAAACCAACTGGCACCCTGAAGCTGATCGAACAAATCATCTATCCTCGGTAAGGGGTATCGGTTCTTCACTGTCAACTTGTTCAGCTCGCGGTAGTCGATGCACATCCTCATACTACCGTCCTTCTTCTTTACAAACAGGACGGAGCACCCCAAGGAGAGATACTCGGTCTAATGAACCCCTTATCAAGCAACTCTTGCAACTGCTCCATCAACTCTTTCATCTCGGTCGGAGCCAACCGATACGGTGCCTTGGCGACAGGTTGGGCACCCGGTATCAGATCAATCTGAAACTCGATCTCTCTGTCAGGTGGCACTCCTGATAAGTCTTCTGGAAACACATCTGGAAAGTCACACACAACCGGTACATCGGCTAGTTGTGGTGTTGGCGTATCCACATCCTTTACATAGGCCAAGTAGGCACTACATCCACGCCTCATACACTTCCCGCCACCGCCATCGAGATCACTTTCGGAATCGTAGTAACCCGATCACCATAAACCGTCACTGAACTACCGTCAGGCGCCGACAACCGAATCATCTTCTTGCGACACACAATGTTCGCCTCGAAGTCCGCTAACCAATCCATCCCAAGAACCAAGTCAAAACCACCTAAGGTCATCACAAACGGTCTAACAGGAAACTTATGACCCTCGAGCTCCACATCACAATTCTCTATCATCTCAGAAATCCTGGTAGACTTACCTATGGCAGTTTCTACATCGAAGGGCGCATCAACACATCTACTACTAACAGGCAGCTTAGCACAGAAAGCAGCAGAAATAAAACTCTTACTCGCACCAGAATCAAATAACACAGAAGCTAAAGTTTGGTTCACCAAAACGTACCGGACACGACGTCAGGGTCCGTTCTAGCTTCCTCCTGTGTCATGGTGAATGCCCTGGCGCTCGCCCTCGGTCCATCACCTCCCGTCCTCTTTGCCCCTGAACTCTCAGCCCTCGGCTTCTTACAATCTTTGAGCATGTGACCCTCTTCGCCACAGTTAAAGCATCGGACCGCACGACAGTCCTTTGCCATGTGCCCCGCCTTTCCACACCTGAAGCACAAGTTCGATCCAAACCTGCACTCCCCGCTGTGCTCCCGTCCACATTTGCCACACCTTCTCGACCCCGCACCTGACGTGACCACACGGCGATCATCCACCCGTGCCTTCTTATTACCCGTCGAGGCATTACCCCGACCAAACCTCTTCCCCTGCCAGTTCCGGTCACCACCGCTCTTCCTGCCACCATCAGTCACCACCACCGTCCTCTCATCATACAATCTTCCCGCCAAATCCACCGCCGACCTAAACGTGCTCGGCCGGGCGGCGATCATGTGCCTGCGAATATCCGCCGGCAAACCCTGTATATACCTCTTGATCTTTCGGGACAGAGGCGTCACTTGATCCGGCACCAGACGTGCCATCTCGTTGAACTTCGTGGTGTACTGTTGGTGTGTCATGGTTCCCGCCTCCAGTTGCAGAAACTCCCTTTCAACCTTATCCATTTCCCGATGAGGACAAAACTCCTCGATCACCATCTTCTTCAGTTCGGGCCACCTCATTCTCCCGATTGCCCGATTACCCTCTGCTTGGACAATGTTGTCCCACCAGCATAGTGCCGAGTCCAAAAAGGAGTGGGTGGCAAACTTTACTTTTTGATCTTCCCGGCACTCGCTGATGTCGAGAACAGCTCCATTTCTCTCACCCATCGGTGAGCAGCGGCAGCATTGCCATTACCGTCAAAAGTAGGGGGCTTGCATCTCATAAACACCCCGTAGTTACAGCCTCGTGCCACCTCCCGCACAGGCTCCTCTTCCTCTTCCTCCTCATTATCGGAGAAAATCGTTTCAGGCTCCGGTTGCTCCCCCGAGGCCCGGTTTCTCTCCTTGCGTTCCCCCTCCTTCACAGCTTTGATGACTTCGGTCACCACAGACGGTAAGATTGTCTGCATGACCTGATGTACCTCCTCCACAACAGCCTCCTTTACCGAGGCCCTCAAGTTTGCACTCTCATCCCCAGCTTCTGGATGAGGAGTCTCAGGTTCTGCAGGAACCTCTTTCTCAGCTCTAGGCCTTCCTCTTTTAGGGCGTGGTTCAGCAACAGGGCCATCACGGCCCCACCCCTAGAAGCTCTAGAAGATCTACCACCAGCCATTCTCTATCACACTGAAAGATTCAAACACCAACACGGTCATTCAAGGAAACAACTCAGTTTATGTCAAGTATAGTAAGTCCCTAATTACAGTGGCCAGTTGTGATTAGCCACTTACTGTACTCTTCATACCCCAAGTATTACCTGTCCTGACTACATCAGTATTCAAATCTACATACAACACATAACATATACCATGCGCACATAAACCGGTTAACTTTAAGAAAATACCTGATGGCACGCAGCTACTCAGTTTGGCATCCCATTCCCTTTCCGTCCCATTCTCAGTTTAAGTTAAGGTTTATTTTGAAAATTTACCCATTTCACTTAAACTTTGGCTCTGATACCAACTTGTAAGGCCCCGTTCCCGGGACGCTTACAGTTGGTCATTCATCGCACATAAAACATATAATTACATTACATTAAGAAATCATTGCAGCGGAAACATTCAAAAATGACATCACGTTTCATTATAATTACTTTTGCCAAATAATACATCATTATCCGGTTACAAAATTTATGTTTGCATTACATCACAAAAGCTATATAATTGGATGCCATCCCAAAAGAGCCGAGTAGCCTCGCCGTGCCATCCTCAGCAACATTACCTGCAACTGGAAAATGTAATAAAAGTCAGCGTTGCTGAGTGAGTTCTAGTTTATAAAATAAATATACTTTACTTTCATTGAAAACCGTTCCTTTATCATGCGATCATGCAACATACGTATACACAGATAATTTCATTATTATCTTTCATCTCATTCATTATCTTCCATTCTTTTCGTTCATTCTGTCTTCCGAGTCTTTTGCGACAACATGGTCGCTCACCTCAATGGCAATCTCAATGATTGCACGCTATCCGAGTCTTTTGCACCCCTAAGGTTGCTCACCCCAATTGCCCATCACGATAGCAAGCTATCCGAGTCTTTTGCAACAACAAGGTTGCTCACCCCAAGGCAACATTACGATAGCACTTTACTCGAGTCTTTTGCAACGACGAGGTTGCTCACCTCATAGGCAATCTAAATGATTGCACTTCATCCGAGTCTTTTGCAACACAAAGTCGCTCACCCCAATATATATGCTTGCAAGCCTTTCTTTCGTTCATTCATCATTCATTAATGCATGCATTCTTACTTCATGTTCCTCTTTCATTATCTTTCGCTTTACATTATATAATACTTCATTCATTCATTCATTCATTAGCATGATATGCAAAGCCACAAGAAAGATAAGCATACATCATAATAAGGAACATAACTTACACATTTATCATCATCATACAGGGCAACATCATACATTCATAATATGCATAAACATGCAACATCATCATCATCATGCCCTACATGCCCTCTAAGGCCATAACCATCCTCTTACATGCTCTTACGGGTTACTTTACGTCAAAACTTACATCTGCGCCTTTCCCCGAAGGCCAGAAGTCAAACTACACATTCCTTCGAGTGCAACAGCCCTATTCGGGCGTATGGACACCCTTCATTCGCATGGCCTCCATGCGACTGAATATCATGCGACTGGACTCATGCGGTTGGTCATCATGCGAATGAACATCTAATCGTGCGTGTGGACCTTGTGCGAATGGGATTACTGCGAATGGGCACCTATGCGACTAACCTCATGCGAATGGACTCCCAGTAGTGCGACTGAAACCTTAGTCGTGCGATTGAACCCTCAATCGTGCGAATGAATCCCAATCGTGCGAATGACCCTCAATCGCCCTCATTCGGCCGTATGGCCTTCATTCGGTCGCCTAGCCCTAGCTGATGCAGAATGGAGTTCATCCCGAACCCAATCTGCCATTTTCGGCCTCCAAGCTCATCCAAACCCATTCTAAGCCTAAATCAACCCTCCTGGACCTTAGGAATGCATACCTTAACACCATACAAGCACACCCAAGCCCGAAAACATACTCTAAACACATCATACACATCACACCAAATGGGTCAAACACACACACTTGTAAAAACGGGTTTTGAACACTTTCCAGCCCCAAAATCAGTTGAAAACAAGTAAAAGTGGGGTCCTAGAACTCACACAATCGAGCACAAAGACAAGAGCTTCGATTTGGCTTGCTACTCGACGGATTTGGACACCCGAATCACCCGAAACACCACTTTTCTCCCTTTTCTCCTCTTTCTCTCTTCTCTCTTCTTTTTGAGCTGAAATATGTGAAGTGTGGGGAGAGTGGGCTGCCCTCTCCCTACACATATCACCACATTACCCGACTTTTCTTCGTTGGCGAGTTTGGTCCCTCGACTTTGGACTTTATTTCTTTTCTTTCTTCGTCGGCTTCAAAATAATAAATTTCCGGGTGTTACATAAAGCAACTGAAGGAAGGGTTTTTCATCAATCAATCTAAGTATGTCAATGATATCTTAGAGAGATTTGATATGAAGGATTGTAAAGCAGCAAAGACACCCATACCCAGAAACCATGATTTATGCCCTGATTCTGAGGGGGAGGATACTGATCAACATCAGTATAGAGCAATCATTGGTTCTCTGATGTATCTCACAGCAAGTAGACCTGATATCATGTTTGCAACCTGCATTTGTGCAAGATATCAGGCTGCTCCAAAGGTGTCTCACCTAATTGCTGTCAAGAGAATCCTCAGATACCTCAAAGGAGCACCTAAGTTAGGTCTTTGGTATCCAAGAAATAGTGATTTTAATCTCTATGGTTACTCTGATAGTGATTATGGTGGCTGCAACATCAACAAGAAATCAACATCAGGTGGATGTCAATTTCTTGGTGGAAGGATCATCTCATGGCAATGCAAAAAGCAATCCTGTGTCTCTACATCAACTGCTGAAGCTGAATACATTGCTGCTGCAAGTTGCTGTGCTCAGCTGCTGTGTATTCAAAACCAGATGATTGACTATGGATTCAACTTCATGAGCACTCCTATCCACATTGACAACAACAGTGCTATATCCATCACTGAAAATCCAGTAAAGCACTCAAAGACAAAGCACATTGATATCAGGTATCATTTCATTAGAGATATTCATGAGAAAAATCTTATAAAACTAATCAATGTTGACTCAAATGAACAATATGCTGATTTGTTCACAAAAGCATTTGATGAACAAAGATTTAAATATCTCATTACAGCTATTGGGATAATAAACATTGACTAGTTAATCTCAATTGAAAACCTTTTCAATATGTAAAGTCTTATGTCAATCCAATCTAAGCCCTGTTACAAAAGATTCTTTCTTATTTAACTAAGTATAAGTTCTTCCGAGGAGAAACTTGCCTTCGGAAGATATCTAGCATAACTTCGGAAGCAAATTTCTAATAGGATAATTTTCTTTTCGGAAGTGTACTAAGTCTCGGAAAAAGCGATTGAGTTTATCTCAGATCTACTTCCGAAGCACTTAATACTTTCCACTTGAAAGCAACATGTATCTTCGGAAGTAAGTTATTTACCTTCGGAAGTACATTTGCCTTCGGAAGAACTTTACCTTCGGAAATACCTTATACTCGGAAGAAAGATTTTACTGTGTAACGGAAATCTTTTGGGCCCCACTCTGTAAAAAGTAAAGATTTTGTTAATGATGTCGGATTATTTAAATGGCTTAACCTTACCGCCCCTGTCACATCATCCTCTGAACCCTCACATCATCTTATCCAAACCACCCTTTAAACCGCCATTTCACCCATTTAAATACTTCCGGTTAATCACTTACACTCTTTTTACCAAATTTACTGCCCCAAAAGCTTTCTTCTTCTCCAATTTACCTCTCTAAGAACTTTTCCTCTGCTATCTTTCTCAAATGGCTCTAAACCCTCAGCACAACCAGGTCGCACTCCTTGACTCTTCAAGGGATGCTGACTTCTCTGATATTATCTCTTTCTTAGACCAATCTTCATATTACACAGCACTGACCGTAAACCCTACCATTTACTCCAACCAAATGTCCGAATTTTGGGCAAATGGACGGATTGAAACCCTAAACGGGGTTCGTGCTATCAGGTCAAGTGTCTGTGGCCAAGAGTTGATCATCACTGAACAAATCATCAGGGAGCATCTTGAACTCCATGATGAAGGCGCACCGACGGAATTCCCCAAATCTGAGTTAGATAACTCTTATCTCCAAATGGGATACGGTGGAGATGTAAGCAGGTCTACAGTCTACAAATTCAACTTCTCCTACAAGTGGAAGTTCCTGCTACATGTGGTTCTTCACTGTCTATCTAACAAATCCGGGGGATGGGATCAAATTCCCTATGAACTCGGGTTCTTAGTTCATGGGTTGGTACAAGGCCTGCGCTTCAACTACTCAAGGTTTGTGCTGACTAACCTTATGGGAAATCTGCAAAGGGACACATTCTTTATGTATCCTAGATTTCTACAGCACATAATCAACTGCGAGCTAGATCAGGGTAAGCTTGTCTGTGCAGCTGCTCTGGCTGCTCCCCAAATGAGGCCGACCATCTTCAAAGTCTTGAAGAGAGTGTCTACCAACTACACTGGAAGGGATACCGCACTACTTCCAGGTATGATTGAGCCAATGGCTCCTGGTGACATCCCTGTTAACCCCACAGGTGATGAACCCACACCAGCAACTACCCTCACTATTCCAAATCTACCTTCTCCTCCAATCACTGTCACCTACCAGAGACGTACCAAACGAACCCTTGTTCAATCTACTCTGATTGAACAAGCCCCTCCTCTTCAAACCAAAAAGGCTAGAGTGGAACAAGGGGCTCCCACTCAGCCAGAGGTCCACCAATCCTTCACTATTGACCTCAATATGGGTCTTGAGTCTCCTCAGTCTCAGACCCATGAGCCCATAACCCCAGCTGATAGCCCTCAGGGTTAGTCTCTATACTCCCCTGAGCAGCCACCAAGGGACAGCTCAATGCCTTTTGACATTGATCAAAGTCCCGGGTACTTAGGTCTTCATTCCTTTTCTTTTACTGACCTATTGACCGGAGCTGGTGAAGAGACTATGTCTCTCAAAAGCAATGAAGTTGATCCACTACACCCTATTAAGGATCAACAGAGCCTAGAGAAACCTCTTGTCTCTAGCCCACACCAGCAAAGCCCTACTGAGGTGAGTCCCACTGATGTGGAGGGGACTCATGTAGATTCAGCTGCCACTACTGAAGGAGCCTCAATGGATCCTCAGGACAGTGGTAACGATAGTCAGACTGAATCTACGGCAACCATGCCCTATGATGCCTCTGAAAGAGACATCATTGTGCAAGGGAAACCAGGGTGCCAAGAAACCACATCTGGTGGTGAGGATGAACATACTAGGTATGTTACCTCATCTCCCCGTGATTCTTCAAAAGAAGATGAGGGAAGAATGCAACTCACCATAAGAGACCTACTTTCTAAAGTCTCAAACCTTGAATCAAAGGTTAAGACTTTAGAGGATAGGTCTGCCACTCAGCAACTTGAGATTGAAAGTCTCAAGGCCAAACTAGCTGAGAAACAGACTGAGAGGTCTGTTAGGCATGTACCGGTTCAAGTCTCCTTGACCTCTTCCTCTAGCTCATCTACCTCTCAAGATGATGCTACCAAAAAGGGGGAGAATGTTGAGGAACAAAGCCAAAGACAGGATACCATCAGTCAAGCTCTTACTTCTTTGAGCTCAAGACAACAAGCTGCCATCTTCCCTGAGCCTCCTCCAGTTGTTTTTCAAGTGGATCAAAGGATGCTTCCGGATCTAAATAGGATCTTTAACAAGTTCCTTTTAGAGTCCCTAATTGATCAACCCAGTTCGGATATGTCTGTGATTTACTTTGGAGCTCAAGAGCTTTAGAGGTTGAATGCACCTCCTACCACTGGTGAGGAAGTTGGTCAACCTAAGGCCCAAGTGGAACCTGAGATTGATTTCGAAGGGGAAACTAGGACTGATGGCCCAGCAACTGAAACAGTTGGGACAGAAGGTGTGTTTTCACAGGCTTCCGAAGCACAATTCGAAGCCTCGGAAGAACCAACACAAACTTCCGAAGCTGAGATTGCTGCTGCGGAAGGACTATTTTCTCTTTCCGATGATCTAATAGTCACAAATGCAATTCTGGAACTTGCATCTGAGGTTAATAGGGAGGACTTTCTCAGCCAACCACTAGCTATTACATCTGCATTGACCTCAGCTCCTACCTCCACCACCCAACCTGAATCTTCTACCCAAGAACCACCAAAGTCTAGTACTTCCGAAGACATTAAAGGCAAAAGGAAGATGACTTCGGAAGAGCTTCAGGAAGAAGAAAGGTTGGAGAAGCTTAAAAGGAAAGGAAGACTGCCAATTGGGAAACTGTTAGCTGCAAGTACAAAAGCAGTTGCAGCCAACCAAGAAGCAATCAACAATAGAAGAAGGGTGGAGGTAATTGATAGACTTGTCAGTCTAGGGGCTGCTTCGGAAGATGTACTCCTGCTACCATTAGAGGAGCTGATAGAGCTTGAAAAGGCAACCTTGCTGCAAAGACAGCAAAAAGAAGAAGCTGCAAGGTTGGCCTTGGAAGAAGAAAGGCTGAGAAAAGAAAGAGAAGCTGATATGCAGCTGAGGAGAGAAAGGATCACTTTCCTACTCTCCAGAGGATTCTCTCAAGAGGAGTTGTCTTCACACAATAGTGACACGATCTTATGGCTCTTTAACAAAGAGCAAGATCAAATGGAGAAGGAGAGAAAAAGAGCTGCAAGGGAGAAGCTGGTAGAGAAGAAGAAGAAAGAAGAAGAGGCTGGACTGTCTGCCGCCAAGAAGATAGGTGAGAAAGCTTGGATGAAGAACTATCTTAAAGCTCATGGCTTCTCTGGCAGGCAAGTGGGTCCAACGTCTGAGAAGACTCTCCAACGACATGTCAGTGACATCAAGGCTGACATTCGTGCAGGGAGAAGAAAGGAGATGTATAGAAGGGGACAAAGGATGACCTTCAAAGCCACCTCTCAGCCCAATATCCAAACCCAACCTCAACCTGAACCAATACCCTTTCCCTTCCCAATCAAAACTGAACCTGAACCATTCACCCCTGAACCTACACCATCACAACTACCAACTCCCTCACCTCAACCACCTAAACTACCCATCATCCAACCTAAAACCTTACCCAGAACCCAAACTCCTAAACCTACCCAACAACCAATCAAACCATCCCCTCAGCCTTCCAAACATCTCTCTATGGAGGAATTCAAGGCAATCAAAACTAAGCTCTTCAACTGCACTACTCTGAGCGACATCTCCTATGAGGAGGATACAGTCAACCTGACCTATGTTGATGGATCCTCAAGTTCCCTCACAAGAGATGAGTTTCTTGATCTGCCAAGAGGAACTTTGGACCAAGCTGCAAGACTCCTTGGCCTCAATTCAGATACATTGAATGAGGAAGAAAAGAAGCTGAGGAGAAGGCTGGTGACTCTGCTGGACACAAAAGAAAGGAGATAGGGTACCAAGACAACCTCTTGTACCCAGAAAGAAGATAGTCCAGTGGAGGTTCGAAGACTCTTCTCACAACTTTGTTGTTGAGAGAGAGAATGGTGAGATTAACAGGCTGAATGCCTCATCTCTGCTGCACTTAAGCAGATTTGATATTGCTGAGTTAGCAGAGAAACCATTCTCCAACCCTTCAAACTCCGATGTAGCTGCCCACATCAGAAATCATCTAGGCAGCCTTCACATGGCCGAGCTCACTGCCAGAAGCAAGGTCGAAGAGGAGTCAAAACTGAGAGAGGAGGAGGAAAGGAAAGGATCAGCAACCAAAGGCAAAGCCTTTCTTCAAATGGTTGAAGGTCCTGAACTTGAGTCCATAGTTAGATGGGAGTATGACTACAACTCCCGTCAACTAACTCTCTTCAGGGGGTCACAACAAAGGGTACATGTCATTCAAAGTGATAGACTGGATCTCCTATCCACGAATGACTTGTACAAGCTTCTCAGCACCACTTCCGGGAAGAACAGAGAAACAGACAAATACCTGTTGTCCCTGGTGCTGAAAACTTTGAGAAGTAGAAACAAGTGAAGTTTTGGTAGCATCAGCCTAGGGGGAGTTTGTTGGATCAAGAGAGGCTGTTGCAACCAAAACCATATCACTTAGAAGATTTTGAGTACTGCATACAAAGGACTTCCGAAGCCAAGTGTGGGACTTCCGAAGGAAGAAGGAGCACTTCCGAAGTCTAAGTGTAAAATACACTTCCGAAGGAAAACTCCAACTTCCGAAGGTAAAGAAGTTACTTCCGAAGAATCAAGACTTGAAGACAAAGTTCTGAAGTCAACTTCCAAAGTATAAAGAAGTCCTTAAAGCCTCGGAAGCATAGAAGCATCTTCCGAAGTATAAGTGGCTTCGGAAGAACTTGTTCTTCCGAAGCCAGTTAACCTTCGGAAGACACTTCTATCATCCAGTAGACATAAGTATGGTCTGTCTGACAGTCCGCTGCAAATCTCTGAGATACTGCATGGCGTTTTCTCAAAAGCCATGTAGTTGACCATACTTTAATCTACTGTTTACCTTTTTATGTTAAGTACAGTTGCCATCTTTAGTTGGTGACAAAAGGTAAGTCATGGACATGTCATGACTACCATATCTTAGATAATACTTTATCTAAGATACCTTAACTTTAGCATTGTAGTATATGCTTTAGTCGTAGGTTTCCAGCTGGTATCAAGTATAACCGGCTGTAGGATCTAGTATATATAGTTTCTCATTGTAACTCTTGTAGTATGCTTGTAAGTGTCTTGTAATCTTGAGTTGAGAAGTAATATATACAAGTACCTTGAAAATACTCCTGCTTGTTCCTTTGATTACTTATTATATTATTATCAACTCTTGTTAAGGCATTGCTTCATCTTGTTTGAGTGATATTATAAGTGAGTTTGAGAGAATTACAAGTGTTAAGTGACAAAACCCGATCCTGCAAAACCTCATCCTATAACCCCGATTTCCGTAAAGATAAATAGCCCGAGTGCCAAAGTTATTCGCCGAGAAAATTTGATCTTCGAGCCTTCGAAACAAATATTTGAGTCTACAATGTTGATGAATTCCCTAATTTCACACACTTTGTTCTGGACTTATTCTTTATTAAACTCTTGGACTAATGAATGGTGATGAATCCGTGAGTCATCTCTACCTCGAGAGTTCTACTATTTGGGTGATGAATTCGTGAAGTGAGAGCAAAGATCACAAAGTTAGATTACAATCCTGATGTTATATAAGAGGGTAATAGAGTGGTAGATAGTTCCCTCAATACTAATAAGCGCCTTAACGAAGTTTTAGAACCCTATCAAGTAAAGATGCCGGTGATAACAAATAATTCATGTGGGAAGACTGTCAGTTGGAGCTGAGAGAAATGTGTTGCTCCAAAAGATGTATTAAGAAGCATAGAAGATCAGCTACAAGAAATCTCATGAGTTAAATCACTTGAGGTCCAACTACGACGTAGTAATGAACATGCAGAAGATAGTAGGCGAGAAAGACCAGCACAACAATCACCAGTCGTAAGCATTAAATATTTTCCCCTCTAAATTTCTAAACCTTTTATAGAGAAATTCGCCAATAACATACCCTAGTAAACTCCGTACGTTGAAATCCGAGCCAGAAGGCTTACTATCATATTTCAGTGGAACAATTGATAGGCGTATAAGTAACTAGGTTTTAGATGAGGTTACTTGTTGCACGAATGGACCCCCTACAGGATACGGTTACTTTGGAGAAAGGGGAGCGAGAAAGAAGTCATCTAGAAGGTTGACCTCGATTGGGAAGCACTATAAGGGAATTAGTGGAAGCATATACAATGATTCTGTAGATAAGATGACAGCTGGAGTTGCCCTAAAGGAAAGTGAATCGGAGAGAAGCAGTGATGCATGGTGGTACGAAATTCGAAGTATGTTAAGAAGCTCGTGGAAGGACGGGAGATCCGACAACTGTTAGATAAACGGTTCATAAGACATAGTGTGTCACCTTGAAGAACCCTAATACACTTTGTAGGAGGTGGAATGGAATGCTCTTAATGTGGACAAACTATCAAGAGTTGAATAAAGTTACCTAGAAGAAGTGATAACCCCTTTTCCAGAATTGTTAACCTGTTTAATCAGTTGTAAGATACTGATTACACTTTTAATACTATCAGCTGAGTTTATAAGTGAAAAAGATGTTACCAAGGTTGCATTCAAAATACATTAGAGTCAATAGGAAAATCACATTCAAGCTTGTTTGGGCTGGCTCACACACCCACGGTATTCATGAGCCTGATGAATGGGATTCAGTAAGTCATACTTAGGCATGCTTGTTATCTTGACATTGCTAATAAGCATGAAAGTCGAGATAATTCGCTAAAATTTTGGGCTATTTAAGTCCGAGAAGTAGTAAAAACTCATTGAGTTATGTCAACGTTTAGGGGTAAATGAAAATTTTAGGAGGATCAATAAAAGCTTCACTCATGTAGCTACACAACTGGCATCATAATCCTAGGAATATGCCAAATCCGTTTGGACACGGATCAGAAGGCTTCAGATATGTGTTGGTGCAATGATATAAGACAAGCTTCTAGCCGCCCGACAATTTAAGAAACACGGGAAGAGTTACATTATACATGAACTGGAACTATGAGGCGCGACTTTTACAAAATAAAATACGCATTCGGATACATTAGTTGTACTACTCTCCCGACTACCCATTAGAATACTAGTTCAAACACCATAGGGTGATCATGAATCGGTAAGAACAACCGCATTGACAAGTGCGGATAGGAGGTCGTCATCCGTATTTCTCCTAAGACGCTCGCATTTCTAAATGTGAAAGAACAAGTCTTGGCCACGTTTGTCTCTACTTAACCGCATTGATGGATGCGGATAGCCTACCATTAGGCTTTCCTTCTACTGACTTCACCCGTATCATCATGAACTTGCGAATTCTTTCAACATCAGTTCACAAGAGCTTTTGACGCATCCTGTATGGGAAAACTCTCGACATGCGTAAGTTAAGATAGATGGAACTACTCGAAGACTAGGATTATCGCATGCAGTATCGTTCCGGAGTAGGAAGGCTGGAAAAGTAGTGACCTTTTTGTGTGACCAAACCTCTTCGTACCTATTAATCGTAAAAACTTCTCAGTTTTAGCTTTATGGGAATAATCATGCGGTTCCTAAATGTTAATCAATACTCCTTAGGGAAGCAAAACCCTCCTTGATCTGAAGACTTTAATCTATGACATCTTACGACCTATTACCTTATGATTCTAAGGAGTTAATAGTGTCGTGTAGCCGACTTGACTATTAAGTCCAATTGAAGGCATTCACATCAACCTCTGATACTTCACAACCTTTCGTAAGACTACCCGTGAGGACGTTGATATTGCCAGGATTGTTAGTATTTGTTTCCTTGCTAGATCTACCTAGTAGGATTGTGCATTGAACCTCAGAGGAGAATCTCTTCTTGTTAATTTTGTTCAAATGTTAAATGACCTGATTATGAAGCCAAAAATCTATTCATTAAACGACTCACTGATCTTGTCAAACCTGTTCTATCGTTGGGATAATTACTTGAATCTAAACCAAACCCGGTTGTTTGATGCATACTCGACAACTTTCGTCCAGGAACACTCAGATGAATAACTCTAAAATCCTCAAGACTCATACTACGAGTGCATCACACTCGGAAACAATATTAACGATACTAAAATTTTGAGGACAAAATTTCTTAAAGGAGGGGAGAATGTAACACCTCTGAAATTTAGCCAAATTAGAAAACTTAATGTATTATAGGACCCAATAAAGGTCCGGATTGAATTGGGCTTACCAAAGAAAGCTTGGAAAAGAAACTAGCCTTTTTAGGCCCAATAGGCCCAATAAGGGCCCAAACTTATAAACAAGGCCCATTTAAGGCCCAATACCCATTTACCATCTAATTAAATAAATGATCATAAGATAATAAATTAATTTGTGATTCGAAGCAACTACGATAAGAATCCAAACCAAAAACAGATTCAAAACCTATACCGTGTAAAGTCCGGTAATCTAACGCGTACTAACGTCTAATTTACATCGGAACATACTTATAATGGTTTATACTCTTTTAAAATCATTGTTAATCATGATGCATACTGTAAACAGTACTTGCTGAAAGATCCTATCCAAACGTGTATAATCAGCAATAATACGTCGGAAAAACGCGAATATCGGATACACCGGCATTTAACGGACATCTGATACGACAACCGAGCCCTATAACGTCATAAATATTTATCTAATTATCATACCTATTATAACATTCTAAATTAGAGAGTGTGACGGTTATCACGGAGCAATGTGGTTCGAGACGCGACTGAAGCGTGGACCGGCCTTAGAATAGGTCAAACCCGAGAGTTTGACCATAAAATGCCGACTTGTTTTATTTCAAGCTAAAGTAATTAGATAAATCTATTATAAGTTTTCTAACGAGACTTTATCCAAAAGACCGTTCAATACGCGATAATGAAGTTTTCGGGACGTATACGCGATTTTTAAATAAAGCCCACTCAAAAACCCTAGGTATAAAAGCTATCTAACCCCTCATTTCTCATTTGAAACCCTAGAAACACACTAAATGCTCTCAAGACCTGCTGCATGGCCGACTTCGCCGGAGCAGGCGGCGGCACGGCGGCGGCGCGGCGGCGGCGCGGCGGTTTCCGGCCAAGTCTTGGCCTACCCCCCCTAATCTCGACCTCCTGATCACGATGGTGGTGGCAGTTTCTTCTAATTCGCAACGGTTTGGAAGATATGGAAGAAAGAAGGCAGCGGGGGCTAGGGTTCCGGCGAGTTTTCAGGCTGCCGGCGCCGGCGACTGGCGGCGAGTGGCGGCAAGTTCCACCCATGCTCTTCTTCGTCTCGACGAGATCTTTCCAACGGTGGTAGCGGCGTTGTCTAACTCTTAACGGTTTGAAAGTTACGGGCGTTTGAAGGTGACGGCAGAAGGGTTTTGGCAATGAAGGTGCTGTCGCGGCTGTGGCTGATGTTGTGGGCTGCGGTGGTCGATCGGTGGTTGTCGGGCTATGGTTTTCGGTTGAGGTTGGCTGTGGCTGTGAGCTATGGTTGGGGTTGTAGTGGTGTTGACCGTGATTGTTGTTGTCGATTATGGTTGGGGTTGTGTTAGAAAGTCAAGGTGAAGCTTTGGATAGCCACTGGTCAAACTTGGTCAACGAGCAGTCAACGGAACGTGAACGCGACTAGATCAAGAGCAATATGAGTGGGTTAGCGAACGTGAACCGAGTGAAAGGTATAATCGCACGCGCAACACATTTGAAATTTAATTATAATTTATATGCGTGTTACTTGAGCTCTAATTGTATAAAGTACATAACTTATAAAACGAAAGCAAACGCCACTTGAGATCATTATCTGATTTAAATGGATAGTTCTAACACGGGACTAAGTAGCAACGATATTTATGAGAAATCAACCTAGATAGAAATATATGTATCATTACAATATAAGAAGGATTATAACATGTTAATGACAATACAACTCAATTTGATCCCATGTCACACTAAATCCATACAAGGCTTCGAGATGTAAAATACATACAAATACGATTGTGCATAAACATATACAATAAATACATGGGTTAACCGACATCCACACGTTTTTATTTAAGATAAAAGATTAAAATATACTATAATAATCCATCATATTACTACTATTCATAGTCGATCATCTAATTATTATTGGAATAAATATTATTTGTGTCACCCCTTTTATTAAATATATCGACAACTATTATCAATATTTGGATTATTTTAGCATCAATCAATTTAACATTATGATATAAGTGAAAGCATTATAAACATCATTGAAACATTATGGATTTCTTACTTCATCATTAAAAACTAACTATAAAGATTTGGAATCCTTGACATCAACCGTTTATGGCTACACTCTTTATGCAAAGAATCATTTATCGGATAAAGGCATTAATTAACCTAATATGCACGAGTGAGTGCATAACAATTGATAATTTCACAAGAAGCTAATCTACATCAATGATACTAATTGTTAACTTTAAGTTAACTAAAGAGCTCAACCGCACGCATGTAATGACATCGTGCTAATTCTAAACATGAATCTCTTATGTTCTAATTAGGATTGCTTTGTTGGTGACCTTCACATTTCTTTACCGAGTTCAAAATTTATATAAGGATACCAGGTGAGTTCTAGTGATTCCCCTTTTTACTATTGTTTTGGGGTGAAGCATGCTCTGTTATTTTTGATCTATAATTGTGCTTTACTTGATGATTCTATGTGGGATTGTGGTTACCTGCTGATTCTTATATCATCATCATTAATTCTTTCGTGAACCGCTTGATTTATATGGATAGATCTATTTGGGGAATCCCCCACACACAGTGGCTTCCGTTCCAGGAAGGTTACCCCACTGAGATCCTAAGGGGTCGTTGTGGCATGTAACAAGTTTTGTTAAGATACTATGGTGAACCATCCGGGCAGGTAGGGTTCACTGGTTTGGGGCTCAGTTTCTTCCTTCGGGAATATCCGGTAAAACACAACTTTAGAAGAGGCCAACCGGGACTGAGTGCAGGGTTGATTATGATTTTTTTTCTCCCACAATGTTGAAACTATGATTCATTCATTTTTATCAAATGAGGATTTGTTAAGTCCTTTTTGTTTTTAAACTTTAAGCACTTGAATTCACCAACTTTATGTTGACACAAAATCTTTTGAGCATGTCTTTCAGGTACAGCTAGGTAAATTAGCTGAGCTATCGAAGATATCTAAATCCGAAGCAAGAAGTGAGGGTAGGTGTTGAAGGAAAAAGGTCGAGCCTAGAAGCCTTAGTTACTAAAGCCTCAAGAAATATTGACAAAGAGATTGGTCATGATACCCATGGATTGTAGATTGAGGCACCTTGTAAACTAAAACTAAACCCATATCCTAATGTAAATATTGTGAGATGCATTGTAATAAACAATTTAGTTTCCGCTGCATTTTGGTTGTTGTTTACCAACCGTTACGTCCCGCCTCTCTGGGCCCGGGGTGTGACACAACTTACCGTTAGCAGAGTTCTCATATAACAACGGTTATCATGCGAGTATTGGTATGCCCCGTATGAGTTGCTATATGGTAGGAGATGCAGAACACCCATGTGTTGGGGTAATGTTGGTCAGAAAGAGGTAGGCAGCGTCGAGGTAATCGAGGCTACGACTAAGAAGCTTGAAAGGATTAAAGCCTTTATGAAAGCAGCCAAGGATAGACAGAAGTCGTATGTTGATAAACGACGTAGACCGATTGAGTTCCAGGTAGGTGATAGAGTTATGTTGAAAGTTTCACCTTGGAAGGGTATCATTCGTTTAGAAAGCGGGGTAGTTGAGCCCAAGGTACATAGGGCTTTTCCGAATCATTGCTCGAGTAGGGGAGGTGGCCTGTAGACTAGAATTACTAGAGGAGTTAAGTGGAATTCACCCGACATTCCATGTATCTCATCTGAGGAAATGTTCAGCTGACAAATATACGGTTGTCCCACTGGAAGATATCGAGGTAGACGAATGGCTCAATTATGTGGAGCAACCAGTGGCGATCATCGATCGTAAAGAGAAGAGATTGAGGAATAAAGTGGTCCCACTTGTGCGCATACATTGGAAGCACAGAAAGGGATCTGAGTCTACGTGGGAGACTGAAGAAGAGATGACACAGCATTACCCACGTTTGTTTGAGGAATAACAGGTTTCGAGGACGAGACCTATATAAGGGGGTGGACTTGTAACGCCCGAATATTTCCTTTGAAGCCAAGGAAAAAAGAAAAAGAAAGAAAAAAATAAAGTCCAAAGTTGAGGGACCAAACTTGCCAAAACGGGAAAACCCTTGAATGAGTGGCGGTATAAAAGGGGGAGGGCAGCCCATTCTCCCCTCATTCTCCCACTTTCATTCGGCTAGAGAGATAAAGAGAAAGGAAAGAAGGGCAACTTTGGGTTTTGAAGGATTCAAGGTGCCAAGTCGAGATTTAGCGAGTTTGTGTTAAGCTTTACTCGTAGAGGTCGTTAATGTGAGTTTTAGGACCCCTCTTTTACATGTTTTCAACTAATTTGGGGCTGGAACACATAGTAAAACCTATTTTTGAAGTGTGTGTGTGTTGAACCTGTGTGTATGTGTTTGTTTATGATCCGAGTAGGATTTGATTTCGGGCTTGGTTGTGCTTGAATGGTGTTGTGGTATGTGTTTCTAAGGTTTAGGATGGTTGATTTGAGCTTAGAACAGGTTTGGGAGGGCTTGGAGGCCGAAAACTGCAGTTTGGGTTTGGGGATGAACAGCATTTTGCATCAATTAGGGCTATGCAACCGAATGGCATGCGACTGGAGGCCATACGGCCGAAAGGCATGCGACTGAGGTCCATGCGCACGGGTGCCATGTGACTCATGTCCATACGCATGGAAGTCATACGACTGAAGTTCATGCGCCTGTAAGGTATGCGATTGAAGGTTATACGACTGAGGTCCATGCGCCTGGAGGCCATGCGACTGAGGTTCATACGCACAAAGGTTATGCTAATGAAGCCTATGCGCCTGAAGTCATGCGACTGAAGGCCATACGCATGGAAGCTATGCGACTGAGAGCCCATACGCATAGGTGTCCATTCGCCCATAGTATTCATCCGCATAGGTCCATCTTCATAAGGTTCATTCTCCTGATGTCCATTCGCCTAAATGTTCAGTCGCCTGGGAGGCCATGTGACTGAAGGGTGTTCATACGCCCAAATTGGGCTCAAGCGCCCGAAAGAACTTAGTTTATTATCTGATTCTGAGGAGGAAAAGGTAAATGTAGGCTTCGACTTGGAAGATTCCCGGGGGTTTATGTGAGTTGACTTTTGAGGTTATAGATGATATGTTGGGCATGTATGATGTATGATTGATGCTTATGAATGATGGTATGTATGGTGTATGTTATGTATGTATGATTATGCCCTGTATGGTGATGTTGTATGTTTATGTTTATGCTCCTATCATGTATGATTATTTTCCATTGCTTAACGTTGAATGTCACACCCCGAGCCCAGGTAGGGTGGGACATCACAGACTAGCAACAACATATGGAAGCGGAAACAAACCATTACAAGAGCTCAAAGGAGAGAATATCACATGGCATTAATGTTTTTAAAAAGATACCGGGGCTAGAAACAAATCAAGCCCCCAAATGAGTTTTACAATCATCCATAAAAATAAATTGTAATTGTTCAACACAAATATAAAATTGTTCAAATGATTCATTAAGGGAAATATGCCAATGCCATGGTCACGGGATAAGTCTAGGTCTTCACAACAGCTAGGATCTCTTCATACATTACCTGAAACATGCTCAAAAAAAGAAATTTGTGTCAACTAAAAAGTTGGTGAATTCAAGTGCTTAAAGTTTAAAAACAAAAGGACTTAACAAATCCTTCTTTCATTAAAAAGGAAATAATCATTGTTTCAACATCGTGGGAAAAATCATAATCAACCCTGCACTCAGTCCCGGTTGTCCTCTTCTAAAGTTATGTTTAACCGGATATTCCCGAAGGAAGAACTGAGCCCCAAACCAGTGAACCATACCGGCCCGGATGGTTCACCATAGTGTCTTAACAAAACCTGTTACATGCCACAAACAACCCCTTAGGATCTCAGTGGGGTATCCTTCCTGGGACGGAAACCACTGTGTGTGTGGGATTCCCAAATAGATCTATCCATATAAAACAAGCGGTTCACGAAAGAATTAATGATCATGATATAAGTATCAGCAGGTAACCATAAATCCCACATACAATCATCAAGTAAAGCACAAATATAGTTCATAAATAATAGAGCATGTTTCACCCCAAAACAGTAGTAAGAAGGGGAAGTCACTAGAACTCACCTTAGGTTTTAAGTCAAAATATCTCTTGGTGTGCCGGGAGTGTCTCAAGTCTAGCACCCTAACATGTACATATTAAGTAATAAGCTACTGCTCTAAACTCATTTAAGGTGCAACAATAGTGTCAAGAATTTAGCTATTGGGTAAGACTTTGATTTCGCGAAGGTTTGTATAAAAAGTTTCCTTTTAAGGCAGGTCATGATTTCTTCATGAAATTTGGGATTTTTACATCATTAGGTTAAGGACATTAGGAAATTTTGTTGTTCAAGTGATTATTAGCTTCATAGAAGTCGGTTATAAAGTTTGGTAAAATTTTACAGTTTAGTCCCTCCAGTTTCAAAATTGACAGTTTCTACCCTTAAGTTTGGTTTATTGTCCTTAATTTCCAGCGATTAACCACTTGTCACACCCTTAATATTCATCAAAACATTCTGAAATTATGTCCAAACTCACGGCTAGGTTACCCATCTCAACAATGAACCATCAACTTAGTGATTTAGCCATAACTAACCATAACACATGTGTAAATCATTGCAACTTGTAGTTGAACCTTACCAAAACCCCATTTAACTTTAAATCCAGATTATTATGGTGTTACTAAGTCGTTTATGAGCAGGTTGTAAGTCTTGGTTAAGAGGGTTTTCAAACAAGTGCTTAGCTTGCAATATATCTTGTAAAAATAAGGTTTTTAAGGTGTAACTTGAGCTAAAACCATATACCCACGGTGTATCTTCTTTTATAACTTTTAAAACAGGTTATTAGGAGTTAATTAAACCTTTAACCAGAAGGTTATAAGTTTTGCTTTCAAGGGTTACAAGATCCACAAGTTAGATGGTGCAAAAGTCCCAAAAATAGTGTTTTCATGGTGGAAATCGGTTTCCACCTTAGGAATGACAAGTATAACGAGTGAGATACCTCTTGTGAAGTTGAAAGCTCCTCAAGAACAAGGTAGTGGTGTCGAGTTTCTGCTACAACAAAGAGAGGAGGTGTTTTTAAAAGAGAAATGAAAGAACACATGAAAAGACCATTTTCGGGTGACATGAAGCTTACACTTGGTGTTGTTCACGTTTTGGAGAGGGTAGATGGTCGTGGATGGCTCGAATCTCCTTGGACAAGGCTGGAGAATCTTCTAACAAAGCTGGAAGAGTCGAACAATGGGTAGAGGTGTGTCCAAACTCACGGGTATGGCCACCTTCTTGCGGGTCTTCGGTTGGCCGATGCTTGTTGATGTTGTTGTTGCGATTTTTGGAGCTGAAGTAGAGAGTGTTTTGAGAGAGTTTGCAAGGGGAGGAGGAGAGAGTTCAGCTGGTAATTCGAATATGAGAGGAGAGGGAGAGAGTGTGGAGGTGAAATGTGTAAGGATTGCATGAAGTGTGAATGGTGAGGGTGTTGGTGGTGTAGAGAAGAGGTGAGTGGAGGGAGAGGGGGCGGCCGATCTTGGCTCCTAGTGTGGGTGTTTAAATTTTAATTTTAATTGTTAATAATTATTAGGTAGTGTAGTTTTGTATTATTGGGTATAATATATTATTTAGTAGATGATGTTAATTGTAGTATCTTGTGCATGCCCATGAATGCATGGACCGAAAATATATAAGTGTGAGTGTGTATGCTCACATTTTAATTGTTTCACTTGAGATTAAATTTTTGTAAGGGTGACTAGTTAACATTCCCGGAACACTAATTTTTTAAAAGGTAAAACCTAAACTAACTAAAGATCAATAAAATAATATGAAATCATAAATTGAATCAAGTAGCAAGAAATGTTTCTAAATTCATGATAGGGTTGGATTGTTTCAATTATTAGTACTCATAAGATGGATAATGATGCAAGTAAATTAGGGTTAGGATAACAACCTGGAGGCCGGTTGTCACATTCTCCCACTGTTTAGGAAATTTCGTCCTGAAATTTTAGCTTCGATTAGAGTCTGAACGGGTGGGTTTGAAGAGGTGTGGATAATTCTTCCTCATCTCATCTTCACGCTCCCAAGTAAATTCTAGTCCTCGCTTGGAGTTCCACCTAACCTTAACCTTGGGTATGCGGCTCCGCCGGAGTTGCTTGACCAAGCGATCCGTGATCTCCACAGGTTCTTCCACAAAATTCAGTTTGTCATTTATTCTTACTTCTTTCAATGGTAGCTCTAGGGTTTTGTCTACCATGCTCTTCTTCAAGTTCGACACATGAAAGGTGTCGTGTATGTGGCTCAACCCCGGGGGTAGTTTCAACTTGTACGCCACTGGGCCAATTCTCGCCAGTATTTCAAATGCTCCAATGTATCTCGGGCTTAACTTTCCTCTTTTTCCGAACCTCACGGTTCCCTTCCATGGTGCTACCTTTAGCATTACCCTGTCGCCCACTTGGAACTCTAAAGGTTTCCATCTCCTATCAGCGTACTTCTTCTGCCGATCTCTAGCTGCTTTCAGTCGCTCCTTATTTTTAAAGATCTTGTCAGTGGTCTCTAACACGATGTCGGGTCCCATCACTTGGCTATCACCAATCTCATTCCAACTCAATGGTGATCGGCATTTCCTGCCATATAGGGCCTCATACGGAGCGGCTTTAATACTCGCGTGTTAACTATTGTTATAGGCGAATTCCACCAAAGGGAGATGGTTGTCCCACTTTCCGCCAAAGTCCATCACGCAAGCTATTAACATATCTTCAATCGTTTGAATAGTCCTTTCGCTCTGACCGTCGGTTTGAGGGTGGTAAGCGGTGCTTAGATCCAAACAGGTTCCTAAAGCTTGCTGGAATGATTTCCAGAAACGAGAAGTGAAACGGCTATCACGGTCGGAGATGATCGACAAATGCACTCCATGCCTCGTTACTATCTCGTCGACATATAGTTGGGCCAATTTTGTCATGTCGTAGTCTTCTCTAATTGGCAGAAAGTGAGCTGACTTTGTTAGCCTATCTACTATCACCCAAATAGCATCGTGGCCTTTAAACGTTCTAGGTAACTTAGTAACAAAATCCATCGTGACGTTACCCCATTTCCATTCTGGGATTTCGGGTTGTTGTAACGTTCCTGATGGTTTTTGGTTTTCAGCTTTTACCATGGCACAGGTTAGACATTTCCCCACATAAATGGCGATTAATTTCTTGATTCCATGCCACCAGAAAAGTGCCTTTAAATCCTCGTACATCTTATCACTTCCAGGGTGAATCAAATACCTGGACTTGTGTGCTTCGTCGAGGATTACTTCTCGAATTCCTCCATGCTTCGGCACCCAAGTTCTCCCTTCATACCTGCATGTACCATCGTCCCCTGTCTCAAATCGCTTTTCCATTCCAGTTAACCCTTCTTCTTTTAACCTTTCTTCTTTTAATGCTTCGTTTTGAGCTTCTTTCAATTTTGCGATAAGGTTGGTATACACACTCATCCTTAAGGCTCGTACACGAAGAGGCTTTTCTCTTTCCTTTCGGCTCAACGCATCCGCCACAACATTGGCCTTACCGGGATGGTAGCGGATTTCGCACTCGTAATCATTTAACAGTTCGACCCATCTTCTCTGACGCATGTTGAGCATCTTTTGGTCAAGAATGTGTTGCAAACTTCTATGGTCAGTGTAGATGATGCACTTCGTGCCATAGAGGTAGTGCCTCCACATTTTGAGAGCAAACACCACGGCACCCAACTCCAGATCGTGCGTCGTGTAGTTCTTCTCATGATCATTCAGCAGTCTAGATGCATAAGCAATCACCTTGTTACGTTGCATCAATACACATCCTAACCCTTGACGCGAAGCGTCACAATAGACCACGAAGTCTTCTATTCCTTCTAGAAGGGCAAGGATAGGCGCACTGCATAACTTCTCCTTAAGCGTTTCAAACGCTTTGTTTTGCTCTCGCTCCCACACAAAGGTTGTGTTCTTCTTGGTTAGTGCGGTCAAAGGTTGCATTATGCGCGAGAAGTCTTTTATAAATCGTCGGTAGTAACCAGCTAGTCCTAAGAATTGCCTTATCTCCGTGGGAGTTTCAGGAATCTTCCAATTCTTTATGGCCTCAATCTTGGAAGGGTCGACTTGAATTCCATTCTCATTCACCACATGCCCTAAGAATTGGATCTTGCGCATCTAGAATTCACATTTAGAGAACTTGGCATATAGTTGCTCGTTCTTGAGTAATTCAAGAATTGGCCTGAGATGCTTCTCTTGCTCGTCTTTACTACGGGAGTAGATCAGTATGTTGTCGATGAACACGATCACAAACTTGTCGAGATAAGGGCGGCAAACGCGGTTCATGAGGTCCATGAATGCTGCTGGAGCATTGGTCAGTCCAAACGGCATGACCAAATACTCATAGTGGCCATACCTAGTTTGGAAGGCCATTTTGGGTATGTCCTCTTCTCTTATCTTCAGTTGGTGGTATCCTAACCTCAAATCTATTTTGGAGAAATAACTTGCTCCTTGCAGTTGATCAAATAGGTCATCTATTCTTGGTAGAGGGTAACGGTTCTTTATGGTCAGCTTGTTCAATTCTCTGTAATCAATGCACATTCGCAGGGTTCCGTCCTTCTTTTTCACAAACAGTACCAGGGCACCCCATGGAGAGACACTCGGACGTATAAATCCCTTGTCCAGTAGTTCTTGAATTTGTGCCATTAGCTCCTTCATCTCAGGTGGGGCGAGTCGGCACGGTGCCTTGGCTACTGGTGTAGCACCAGGCAGCAAATCTATCTAGAATTTGACTTGTCGCTTCGGGGGAAGTCCTGGTAGGTCTTCCGGAAACACTTCTGGGTATTCAGAAACCACGGGAATATCTTCAATCTTCTTCTCCTTTTGCGATTTCATCATATAAACTATGAAAGCTGGACATCCCTTCATTAAGCTCTTGGTAGCCTTTAAGTAGGATATTATGGGGTATAGGGTGTTACTCCTTTCACCTTCTACTACTAACACTTCTTTGTCGCTCAACGGTATCTTGAGTAGACGCTCATCACATACGATTTCGACTCTATGCTTAGCTAGCCAGTCCATACCAACAACCACATCAAATCCTCCTAACTTAATGGGCATCGCGTTTATCCTAAATGTATTCCCCTTTAGATTCAGCGGGCAATCCCTGATGACTTCGATAGATTCTAAAATGTTACCGTCAGCTAATTCTACGATAAACGTATCGGTCAAGGCACACGCGTCTAAGTCAATCAAAGGCCTAAAAGTACTAGAGACAAAACTAGCAGTCGCTCCAGTATCGAACAGAACAGTAGCAGGTTGATTGTTTACAAGGAATGTACCGTTAACCACGTCAGGTTCCCTACGAGCTCCTGCTGGGTCCATTACGAAAGCTCTTCCTTTAGGTTTGTTGTGCTTGGCATCCTTGTCTCTACCCAGCTTAGGACACTTGTTCCTCATGTGCCCTGGATCTCCGCATTCATAGCATTGTTTCCCTAGTGCGTAAGTGCAGTCTTTGATTAGATGGCATGTTCTCTTGCACCTAAAACAGGGCATCGGGTTACATTCCCCTTGATGATGTAACTCTCATTTGTTGCAAAATGGGCTTGTCCCCGAATACAGTCTCTGGGTCTTGCTTCCCTAATCATCACGCCTCGCACCTTCAGATGTCTTTCTTCCTGACCCGCTACTACTTCCAACCGCTCTCTTTACTTCAAACCATTTCCTTTTCTCACCAACAAACTTCCTCTTCTCATCAGCCCTTGCTTGTTCAATCCATCCAGCCCTAATTAAGTCATCAGTCAAACTACTGGTAAGGTCAACAGCAGCTTGTAGGGTTGAAGGCTAGGAGGAACGGACCATTCCCCTAACTCTTGGGTGTAGCCCCCAGATGAATCGTGCTACACCTTTAACTTCAGGCGTCACCAGATGGGGAACAAGTCAAGATAGGGCTAAGAAACGATTGATATATTCTGTGTAGTTGGGACCTTTCATTTCCAAAATTAGGAATTCTGTCTCCAGCTTCTCAAGTTGATTAATGGGGCAATACTTGCTGGTCATTAGCTCTCTGAATTCGGTCCAACTCATTCGATTAGCCACATTTCTTCCACGGGTTTGAGTAATTGACTTCCACCATTCAAGAGCTGATCCCTTGAGGGATTGTGATGCGAACCTCACCATATGATCCATCTTGCACTCGCTAATGTCCAAGACAGCTTCCATTTCGTCAATCCATCTGTAAGTCTCTATAGCACCCTCGGTGCCATGGAAGTCCTTAGGCTTACATGCCATGAAGGTCTTATAGGAGCATCCATTCTTTAACGCCTCGGTTTCCTCGTTGTGGCCCTCGTCATTCGCTGGCCGATCATTACCATTAGCATTATCCCGATCAGCATTTATCTGGGCGATAATGGTCGGGATGGCGTTAGCTAGTTGTTGAGCTGCGTGGTTAGCAATTCTTTCATCGTTCTCTTAATTAGCATTTTCCCTGTGGGGAGTTCCTGGTGGAGTAGGTTGGTTTCCAGTGTGCCTGGCTTCCTCACGGCGGCCCCTAGTGGTCCTTGTCGTCCAAATCGTGTTCCTCTGCGATTCGGCACTCTGATAGTATCACAAATAGATTCGTTTAGCATCGCAAAATTTGTTTCAAATAGCTTATGCATCATTACCGTATTACACCATGCCTCGGGAAGAGGGATCATGGCGCGCACATAAGTATTTTTAACCCACTAAGAAAATCTTACAAATCTTACAAACATGACATAATAGTTAGACAACCAATTAGAAAGGGCACGGACCAATTTCAAGGCACAACACAACATATTGAAATTCAATACAAATAGTCCAATAAATCTAGCATCCAAACAAACAGTTCATAAATAGATAGAGATAGTAGTATCATCCAGCCAAGTTGAATCAGAGTCAAGCTCTTACAAATTGGAAGGTGGCATCACCCCCATGTTAATAATAATAATAGTAATAGTATCGAATAATAACTCAAATAGTTTCCTTCTACTGTCTAGAGACAGATAATCCTGCTGCGTACCCCTACTCTCACATCCACTTTTTCTTCAGCCATCCAAACCATCGTGAACTCTTCTTTCTCTGCTCCATCTCCAAACGCTGCACTCCTTGCGTAGCCATCATAGCCTGGAATTGAGCAGACTGGGAGGTTCGAGTGGCGTGCTGAACAGTCAACTCATGACGACGAACGGTCCTCAAGATTTCATCCAATGTCGCATCAGAGGGTCCTACGTCACATGCCCGGCGGCTCGACTGGGAGTACCTATCACCAGCCAGTACGCTAGGGCCGTCATACATACTATGCCTCGGTGGCATCAGGTGCTCATCACGTAGGTCAAACAGCGGTGGTACCGAAGTCGGAATCCTAACAGGCGGAGGAGGAGGAGGAGGCATCCTAAAGGATACGGAGGATCCTGGCCTAGCACTTTTGCGAGGTCGGGTGACAGTACGCGCACCCCTATTCCCAATAGGTGGGATGGGTGAGAGGGTAGGAGCAGCTACATGAGGAGAGTGGGAACGCGTTCGGCTTCGGGAAGGTGATGTGGAGGAAGAGTCCTCGGAATTTTCAGTGTCATCTGACGTGACGGATATCCACCCTGGATGTCCGCATCTCCGGAGGTACGCTTCATACTCAGTCTGAGGCTTCGCCCTTCTCAAGGTTCCAGTAGGAGTGGTCTCAGTGTCGAGGTGAGCAGGCGCCTTACCTTTATCTGCCATATTCGTTGCGTCCTGTAAGAAATACATCATGAGTAATTTGGTTTCTCATAGCTCATGATTATAATAATAGTACTAGTAATAGTAGTGATGGCAATAGTATCTGTTATTCCAACATATAATTGTTCGTGTTGCCCAAATCAATAGTCTCTTCAAATAGTATCGGATAACATAGCTCATCATATAAATCATTTAAATCCCTTTTTTGAAATAAGTTTCAAAATCATCAATATAAATCAGAAAAAGCCCAACCATAACCTAAAGATCCGTGATGGAAGTTACGCGTCCGGTAAATTCATGATTACGTTGATCAAGTGTAATCATCAATTTACCCAACCCGATCATCCCAACACTTCTCACAAGGACAGTCCTAGGGTATCAGGGTTGTAGCCTAGCGTCTACTATGGTATTCCCGACTTCTTTACAACCTTTGGCTCTGATACCAATCTGTCACACCCCGGGCCCAGGTAGGGTGGGACGTCACAGACTAGCAACAACATATGGCAGCGGAAACAGACCATTACAAGAGCTCAAAGGAGAGAATATCACATGGCATTAATGTTTTTAAAAAGGTACCGGGGCTAGAAACAAATCAAGCCCCCAAATGAGTTTTACAATCATCCATAAAAATAAATTGTAATTGTTCAACACAAATATAAAATTGTTCAAATGATTCATTAAGGGAAATATGCCAATGCCATGGTCATGACATAAGTCTAGGTCTTCACAACAGCTAGGATCTCTTCATACATTACCTGAAACATGCTCAAAAAAAGAAATCTGTGTCAACTAAAAAGTTGGAGAATTCAAGTGCTTAAAGTTTAAAAACAAAAGGACTTAACAAATCCTTCTTTGATTAAAAAGGAAATAATCATTGTTTCAACATCGTGGGAAAAATCATAGTCAACCCTGCACTCAGTCCCGGTTGGCCTCTTCTAAAGTTGTGTTTAACTGGATATTCCCGAAGGAAGAACTGAGCCCCAAACCAATGAACCATACCTGCCCGGATGATTCACCATAGTATCTTAACAAAACCTGTTACATGCCACAAACGACCCCTTAGGATCTCAGTGGGGTATCCTTCCTGGGACGGAAGCCACTGTGTGTGGGGGATTCCCCAAATAGATCTATCCATATAAATCAAGCGGTTCACGAAAGAATTAATGATCATGATATAAGTATTAGCAGGTAACCATAAATCCCACATACAATCATCAAGTAAAGCACAAATACGATTCATAAATAATAGAACATGTTTCACCCCAAAACAGTAGTAAAAAGGGGAAGTCACTAGAACTCACCTTAGGTTTCAAGTCAAAAATATCTCTTGGTGTGCCGGGAGTGTCTCAAGTCTAGCACCCTAACATGTACATATTAAGTAATAAGCTACTGCTCTAAACTCATTTAAGGTGCAACAATAGTGTCAAGAATTTAGCTATTGGGTAAGACTTTGATTTCGCGAAAGTTTGTATAAAAAGTTTCCTTTTAAGGCAGGTCATGATTTCTTCATGAAATTTGGGATTTTTACATCATTAGGTTAAGGACATTAGGAAATTTTGTTGTTCAAGTGATTATTAGCTTCATAGAAGTCGGTTATAAACTTTGATAAAATTTTACAGTTTAGTCCCTCCAGTTTCAAAATTGACAGTTTCTACCCTTAAGTTTGGTTTATTGTCCTTAATTTCCAGCAATTAACCACTTGTCACACCCTTAATATTCATCAAAACATTCTGAAATTATGTCCAAACTCACGGCTAGGTTACCCATCTCAACAATGAACCATCAACTTAGTGATTTAGCCATAACTAACCATAACACATGTGTAAATCATTGCAACTTGTAGTTGAACCTTACCAAAACCCCATTTAACTTTAAATCCAGATTATTATGGTGTTACTAAGTTGTTTATGAGCAGGTTGTAAGTCTTGGTTAAGAGGGTTTTCAAACAAGTGCTTAGCTTGCTATATATCTATTAAAAAGAAGGTTTTTAAGGTGTAACTTGAGCTAAAACCATATACCCACGGTGTATCTTCTTTTATAACTTTTAAAACAGGTTATTAGGAGTTCATTAAACCTTTAACAATCAGGTTATATGTTTTTCTTTCAAGGGTTACAAGATCCACAAGTTAGATGGTGCAAAAGTCCCAAAAATAGGGTTTTCATGGTGGAAATCGGTTTCCACCTTAGGAATGACAAGTATAACGAGTGAGATACCTCTTGTGAAGTTGAAAGCTCCTCAAGAACAAGGTAGTGGTGTCGAGTTTCTGCTACAACAAAGAGAGGAGGTGTTTTTAAAAGGGAAATGAAAGAACACATGAAAAGACCATTTTCGGGTGACATGAAGCTTACACTTGGTGTTGTTCACGTTTTGGAGAGGGTAGATGGTCGTGGATGGCTCGAATCTCCTTGGACAAGGCTAGAGAATCTTCTAACAAAGCTGTAAGAGTCGAACAATGGGTAGAGGTGTGTCCAAACTCACGGGTATGGCCACCTTCTTGCGGGTCTTCGGTTGGCCGATGCTTGTTGATGTTGTTGTTGTGATTTTTGGAGCTGAAGTAGAGAGTGTTTTGAGAGAGTTTGCAAGGGGAGGAGGAGAGAGTTCAGCTGGTAATTCGAATATGAGAGGAGAGGGAGAGAGTGTTTTAGGTGAAATGTGTAAGGATTGCATGAAGTGTGAATGGTGAGGGTGTTGGTGGTGTAGAGAAGAGGTGAGTGGAGGGAGAGGGGGCGGCCGATCTTGGCTCCTAGTGTGGGTGTTTAAATTTTAATTTTAATTGTTAATAATTATTAGGTAGTGTAGTTTTGTAGTATTGGGTATAATATATTATTTAGTGGATGATGTTAATTGTAGTATCTTGTGCATGCCCATGCATGCATGGACCGAAAATATATAAGTGTGAGTGTGTATGCTCACATTTTAATTGTTTCACTTGACATTAAATTTTTGTAAGGGTGACTAGTAAACATTCCCGGAACACTAATTTTTAAAAAGGTAAAACCTAAACTAACTAAAAGTCAATAAAATAATATGAAATCATAAATTGAATCAAGTAGCAAGAAATGTTTCTAAATTCATGATAGGGTTGGATTGTTTCAATTATTAGTACTCATAAGATGGATAATGATGCAAGTAAATTAGGGTTAGGATAACAGCCTGGAGGCCGGTTGTCACATTGAATGTTGATGAATGAAATGAAAAGTATTATGTAACGTAAAGTGGAAGATAATGAAAAGAGGAACATGATGAATGAATGCATGCATTAATGAACGAAGGAAAGTAAAGTAAGTCTTGCAAGCCTTGTATGCGGGAACACGCCCAATGAAGGGTGTTAGTCCAACGGTGTGTTGGTTAGCTACCCCAGAAGGATGCACATAGGGGTCTATCTTTGTGATTGACCATTTGTATAGAACCTTTGTCGCTTACCCTAGATACTATGGCCAGGCTACTGTGCGCCATGATGGGAGGTCTATAATAGACCTCGGCCCAGTATCTACTTTATGCATGACGGTGGGTATAGCATATGACAATGGTACACCCGAATTTACCCTTAAGTATTGTGGCCAAGCTGCTGTGGGCCATGACGGGAGGTCTATGATAGACCTTGGCCTAGTATCCGCTTTATGCATGACGGTGGGGTAAAGTTCATGGTTTTTGATGGAATGAGAAGAAGTAATGAAGAACGTATGAATGAAAGTAAGAAAGTATGAACGAATGTAAGTTAATGAATGAATGATGAAGATAATAATGATATTATCTATGTGTACGCATGATGTGTGATCATATATAAAAGTAAAGAACGGTTGTAAACGAAAGATAAAGTATGTTTTACTTAAAACTAGAACTCACTTAGCAACGCTGACTTTTATGTGTTTCCAGTTGGCAGGTAAAGGTTGCTGAAGATGGCACTGGGCGGCTACTCGGCTCATTTTGGATGACATCCCTTTTGTGATGTAATGCAGCAAGTATTTTGTAATTTGACAACGATGTATTATTTTGCAAAAGCTTTTATGATGAAATGGAATGTTGTTTTTGAATGATTCCGCTGCGGCGCCAGCCTATCAGCTTGTCTAGATTGAGTTGGGTTGACAAGTGACATGTTGATCAGGTCAAGACCTTCATAGTAGTTCAAGGTCTGAAAATTGAACACCTCTTGCTGCCTTTGAACTATTTGAAGAATGAGGGCTCTTCTATCAGCATCATACCTCCACCCAATAATGTAGTTTGAAGTTCCTTGGGGTGAGGATGATATAGCCCTTGGAATGCCTTTCTCAAAGAGACTCTGAATGAAAGAGTCTAAAGAGTCCACATCAATGTGAACTTGAGGAAGTTGCTGAGTATGCATAATTGCAAGTGAGGATGGTGAGTCCTCAATGTCCATACTCCCTGAAGAACTCCCAGGTTTTGTGACTGTAATGACTTTCTCCTCCTTTTTGGTAGCATCACCCTCTCGCATAGGTGAGCTAGGAGTTAGAACAATCATATTCATAGGTTCTTGTGTTCCTGGTTGAGCTCTCCTTAAAGGTCTCCCAGCTAGTTTTTCCCTAAGATAAGATATCTCAAGTCATTGACCCTAATGTGCAGGGTACTCACCTGAGATTCAAGGTGACTAACCTTAGAGACTATATAGGAGCATATTTTTGACAGTTTTTGCACCTTTAGTCTTAAGTTCCCTCATCTTCATGAGAAGAAACATTGGGGAATGAGATAATTGGACCAAAGTCCTCTCTCCACCACCAGCTTCAGGTTCTTGGCTGCTGGATTTCCTCTGCTCATTGACAGCCTCAGTTGAAGTGTCAATGGAGTGAGTTGCCATGATTGAGGTCTTAATGATGTAATCACTTGTAGAAGTGAGAGCCTCTTCCATATGGATCTCCTGAACAGGTTCAGGTTGATCCACCTCAGTAATCGGTTACTGATGTTGGCTAGACATAGGGGACTCAGAAGCACTCATCTCTATTTGAGTAGGGGAATAGTAGAGAGACTCATGGTACTCACTGAAACCTAAGTCTTCATCAGTATAGAATTCAAGGTTGGGAATGGGTTGATTTAAGTCTAAAGGCTGGGGATGGTAACTGTCCCCTAAAGGTTGTTCACTTGAGTGCTGAAACTCAGAGTGAAGGCTTAAGGCAATTGGGCTTGTGAGCTCATCAGCTTGAGCATGAGGAAGCTTAGCCCTAATTCATGAACAGATGGGAGTGGTTTGCTCCTCAGGGGAAGTGGGAATTCTAGTATCCACTTCCTCCTATATGGGTGAGTGTATGGGGACCTGCACAAGCTCAATAGCTTGAGCAGGGCTTCGTTTCGATTTGGTTTGGTAGGTGAGGGTGATTTGTGGTCTTTTTGGTGGTTGGGTGGTAGAAGGTGTGGGTTCAACACTAGCTTGTGTTGCTAGGTTGTCACCTTGAGCAATGAGCTCTAACATTTTTGGGACAAGGGCTGTTTCTACCCCTGAGAATCCTATACTTGGCTTCTTTATGATTTTAAAGATGTCGGGCTTCATCTGTCCCAATTTAAGAATATTACCTGTTTCCCTCAACTGTGAGCCTAGTTCACAGTTGAGAATGTATTGAACATATCTAGGAAACATATAATACTCTAAGGAGTCCAAGTTAGCAAGCACATTTGCATAAACAAACTGAGAGTACATGAACTTGACCCCCTGAACCGTTCCATGCACTATGAAGGAGAGATCCTCAGGAATCTGGTCCCGCCCTCCATGCTTGTTTAACAAACTGTGGATAACCACATGAAGCAGGTATTTCAACTAGGATGAGACCTTCCCTTTCCTGAAGGTCTTTACAGAGAAATCTCCCTCATAGCCCATCTGCTCAAAAGAATGATTAACAGCTTCCTTTGGGAAGGACAACTCACCTTCTTCATCATCCAGCTGCAAATAAGTGTTGATGATCGGCGGAGTGATGAAGATTGTCCTCCCCTGCACTGTGGCAGACAGTGCCTTCTCCCATCCATAATGAATTCTTGGCAGGTCTTCCAAAATTCAAGCAGATGATCCTCATAAAGAGTAGGATCAATGGTTAGGGAGTTGAAGTAGTTAGATAGAGCCAGAAAACGGCAAACCTCTGAGAAACTATCATCTTTCTCAGAGTTCAAGAGAGCAACCTGGTTGTGTTGCCTGTAAAGTTGCATGGAGAAATTGTTGGATTCTTTATGCCCAAGACACATAGAACATTGATGTGGTTAGTACGTTATGATCCAAGTCGGGTCATACCCAATAACAAGCTTAGCAAACACCAATTAATATTTAATTGATGATATGATCATGCAATTAAATAAATACACCAATTTAGAAAATGAGTTTTCTTAATAAGTTGCATATGAGATTGAACAACTTATATGGATATTTTGTTCATGGATATTATTTGTAATGTTGTTTAATTTGGTTAAATAACATCAAATAATAGGAGTGTGTGTATAAGTTATATAATTAAAGGCGTAATTACATAACTTATTAAAAACTTTTGTTTAACAAAGATTAAAAGGTTTTGGGGGAAAAAACCCTAAAAAAATAAGGGATCGGCCGCCCCTTGGGCAGCCCTCTCTCCTTTTGTTTTTCTTTTGTTTCTCTTGAGTTTTGGCTCTCCTAAAATATACACACTCTCCATTTCAGATCTCTCTCACTCTCTCATATGCAAAAGGGTCACAAGAACATCAATCTTCTTTTGGAAGAAAGATATCACGGCTGGAACAAAGCTCTAGCAGCTTTGTTGATAGTTCACGGCAGGAACAAGGTTCCAGCAGCTTTCTTGTTCCGATTTGGTGCTCAAATCCTAGCAAGAATGGTGTATGCTTGATGCTTGTAGGTATGGAAGCTTGAGGACACCTCTTCTTGGTGTTTTGGCTGCTCAAAAACATCATTCTCTTCATCTATATCTCGTTTTTCAGCAGCCTTTGGAAGGTAGTATGTGTTGCTTTTTTGGGTTGTTATTTATTGGTGATAGCTAGTTCAAACACATATATAAGATCCTTATGTTCTTGGGTTTGTTGTTGTCATGAAATGAACCATATTTTCAGATTACAAATGATATTTATTTGATGTTAATCCGCTGCGTTTTTAAGTTTAAATGGTTAAACTAGTTTTATTTGGTCCAACAAACCCAACATTGGTATCAGAGCCGGATATGTGGATGACTAGTTTCATGTGTTCTTGTAAAATTGGTTTTATGAGGCCTTAACAATCATATTGGGGCTGTTTTGTGTTGATGATAATAAATCCCCAACCTTTCAAGGTTATATCTAACATGCTAGTGATTAAACCTTGAAAGTAAGATATCAAGTAGTTGATTATGTTTTTGTTTGGACAAAAGACCCTAAATTCATGGTTTATATTGGCTGAAAATTTAGGGTCATATGGGGGTTTATTGAATGTTGTATATGGTGTTTCATATTGGTGCATAACCTAGCCTTGACCTTGTGTTGATTTGGTTTTGAATGGATGTTTGTTTTGGTTGATTTCATTCTTATGGGTTGTAATAATTATTCCTTTGTGCTTGTGTTTGGATGTATTCTATTTATTCATTCATTTGTGATGTAATAGATAGATTAAGTATGTTTTCCTTTATTAGAAAATTTGTATTAGGATATAAATTTTGTAAAATAAGATGCACAAGATGGAAGCACTAAAGGAATACACAAGAGAAGGACTTGAAGCATTTGGATGCAAGTTCAAGTGGGGGTCTTTGGAGATCTCGTCTTTGTGTTGTGTTCAACCCTTAGGAAAGACCAAATGATAACACTTGTGATGGCAAACAAGTGTTGTCAACATAGTGGCTATGGTTATGCACATGTGGTTGTTTGATATATGCTTGTTTGATTATTCATTTTATGTTGATTGTTTGATATATGGATATGCTTAACAATCTAAATAAATTATCACAACAAGCTGAATTTTTTGGTTCCTAATCATTAAGTGACTAATAAAAGGTTATTAAAAGGATTAATGATTTCAAATAAAAGAGGTTTTATTAAAAGAGAACCATAGGGTACCATGTATTTGAAAGCATGCGAATACAAGGTACATAGAGTTTTCATAACTAGAATAAATGGAAACTTAAATCCCTTCGGTAACAAGTCTAACACCATCCTTTTACACGACACTCGAATCACTTGGGAACTATTTGTGAGATAAAGGTCACCTAACCACTTGTAGGGAACTTGTATCTTTGAGGTGAGTCTAACGTACTTGTGGGATAAAGGTCACCTAACCACTTCTATGTGAAAACTCACACGTGTGTGTAAGTAGGACGACTTGAATTGGAAACCATGTGATTAGGGTCACCGAAGCATGGCGTACAATGGTGTTGATGGGATTAAACATGCCGACTAAACATATGATGTTTAACCCATCCCATAAGACTAGAAGTTGCAATAGGTTGCAATTGTCAACTGTTGACTACCTTGTTAATTTAAATAATGGGATAAAGGTCACCTAACCATCATTTAAATGTAACGTTGGATTCTAGATTTTAATTATTAATTGTCTATGAGACGTGTAAAGGGTATTAATAATTAAAATGCAATTTTTCAGAAATACTAAAATGAACTTTGTAATTTTGTAGTAATGGCCGCAAACAACAATGCTGCTACCCCGACCGTCCCTACCCTATCACCGAGAACCATCTTAAAAGGGGATCGTCTTAACCATAATAACCTTATGGACTCAATTTTGAAACTTGAGAATCGTTCTCAAGAATGATTAAAAGCCTATGTCCTTGAGGATCCCATACGTCACTAACCAACGCTGTTGATGTTAAGGCCTTTTGACGATTGGCTTAGGCACACTAAGGATTCTGTGCAAGTATCCTACCTCATGTTGGGAATATGATTCCCGAACTCCAAAAGGGTTTGGAGCATCATGGGGCATTTGACATGATAATCTAGTTGAAGGAAATGTTCCTTCAACAAACTTTAGTAGATTGCTTCGAAATGGTTCGAGCACTTTATGCATGTCACATGGAAGAAACCCAATCGATATCATCTTATATATTCTTAAGATGAAATGCCACATTGATAGCCTCAAGATGCTTAACTGTCCTGTCTCAAAGTAGTTGGCCAAGGATTTGATCCTTGATTGCCTAACTAAAGGTTTGCGACATTCATAATAAACTGTAATATGAACGGGTGGGACAAGAGCATCGATGAACTTCACGCAATGCTCAAAGCAACCGAGGCAGGGATGGGTAGAGAGGTTCTACCTATTCTCTCGATCAATGAGGGAGGCTATAAGAAATGGCCAATCCCGATCCTAAGGTAATTATTGCCAAAGGAAAGGAATACATCAAAGCAAAGGTTAAAGCGAAACCTCGAAAAACCGAAGCTTATGAAGCCTAAGGTAACGGAGAACGATCCATGCTTTGAGTATGGAGAGATAGGATAATGAAAAGGAATTGTCCCTCCTATCTCAAGGAGTTGAAAGACAAGAGGGATGTTGAGCAAACCTCAAATACAATTTCCATGATTCACGCATTGTATTAAATGTCATTTCTTCAAACACATGGGTATTGGATACCGGATGTGAGACTCATACTTGCAATTGTTGCAAAGGGGTTCAAAAGAAATGTTCGCTTCAAGGAGGGAAACTCTATTTTGAGATTTTCAAATGGTTTGGAAGTTTTTCTCAAAAACTTTTGTATGCACCTAGTTTGACTAGGAACATGATTAATGTTTCCTATTAATACAATATGATCCAAGTCGGGTCATACCCAATAACAAGCTTAGCAAACACCAATTAATATTTAATTGATGATATGATCATGCAATTAAATAAATACACCAATTTAGAAAATGGGTTTTCTAAATAAGTTGCATATGAGATTGAACAACTTATATGGATATTTTGTTCATGGATGTTATTTGTAATGTTGTTTAATTTGGTTAAATAACATCAAATAATAGGAGTGTGTGTATAAGTTATATAATTAAAGGGGTAATTACATAACTTATTAAAAACTTTTGTTTAACAAAGATTAAAAGGTTTTGGGGGGAAAACCCTAAAAAAAATAAGGGATTCGGCCGCCCCTTGGGCAGCCCTCTCTCCTTTTGTTTTTCTTTTGGTTCTCTTGAGTTTTGGCTCTCCTAGAATATACACACTCTCCATTTCAGATCACTCTCACTCTCTCATATGCAAAAGGGTCACAAGAACATCAATCTTCTTTTGGAAGAAAGATATCACGGCTGGAACAAAGCTCTAGCAGCTTTGTTGATAGTTCACGGCAGGAACAAGGTTCCAGCAGCTTTCTTGTTCCGATTTGGTGCTCAAATCCTAGCAAGAATGGTGTATGCTTGATGCTTGTAGGTATGGAAGCTTGAGGACACCTCTTCTTGGTGTTTTGGTTGCTCAAAAACATCATTCTCTTCATCTGTATCTCGTTTTTCAGCAGCCTTTGGAAGGTAGTATGTGTTGCTTTTTTGGGTTGTTATTTATTGGTGATAGCTAGTTCAAACACATATATAAGATCCTTATGTTCTTGGGTTTGTTGTTGTCATGAAATGAACCATATTTTCAGATTACAAATGATATTTATTTGATGTTAATCCGCTGCGTTTTCAAGTTTAAATGGTTAAACTAGTTTGATTTGGTCCAACAAACCCAACAGAAATCAGGGTTGTTTCTGTGGTTTAGATTGGCCATTTTGAGAAGCTTAAAGGTGAAGGAAGGTGAAGAACAAAGGCGGTTTGTAAGAATTTAGGTTTAAGGAATAGTATAATAGAAGAAGATAGTGAAAGACGGGGGAACCGTTGGGTATTTATGTGAAAAGGATTTGAGAGAATGTTAACGAAAGTGGATAAACTTTGAAATCCGGATATCGGTCCCACCTCTGAAAAAATAGTTTAATTTTGCCCAAAAAGTAGTTTTCTTGGAAGTCGTGAAATCTTCCGAAGGATATTTGCTTCATAAGTTCTGAAGAAAAAGCTTCTGAAGGCAAATTGGCTTCGGAAGATATTTCAAAGGTTTTTGAGAATTTTGCTTCGGAAGAGAATTAACACTCAGAGTTCTATTCTAAAAAGAATGAAAACTTCCGAAGGTAAATTGCCTTCAGAAGAAAATTGTTTTTTTAAAACATAAAAGTACTTGAGTTGGTTTTTAAACTTCGAGAGATAATTCAAAGATCTCTTGTGAAGGTAAAACAGCTAAAGTAGTTATTTGTTTTCTAAGACATAAGTTTCTTCTGAAGGTAATTTTAAATCTTCGAAAAAGTAAAGAGATCAAAATTTTCAAAAATCAAAGAAATGTCTCCTGAAAGATTTTCTTCCAAAGAAAACAAGGGCTTATGAAGATGATGAAATAGACAACTTAGGACACACAGGTTTTTGAAATAATATGATTAAGTTTTAAGAAAAGCTATTCAAAGTTAATCATCCCAATAGCTGATACAAGATATTTAAATCTTTGTTCATCAAAAGCTTTGGTGAACAGATCAACATATTGTTCATTTGTGTTAACTTTGACTAGTTTGATTAAGCCTTTTTCAAAGTTATCTCTAATCAAATGATACCTGATATTGATATGCTTTGTCCTTGAGTGCTGCACAGGATTTTCTGTAATTGAGATAGCACTGTTGTTGTCTATGTGGATGGGAGTCTCCTTGAAGTTGAATCCATAGTCCAGCATCTAATTTTGAATCCAAAGCACTTGAGCACAGCAGCTTGCAGCAGCAATGTATTCAGCTTCAGCAGTTGATGCAGACACACAGGATTGTTTCTTACATTGCCAAGAGACTATCCTTCCACCAAGAAATTAACATCCCCCTGATGTAGACTTTGCAGTCATGTTACAACCACCATAGTCACTATCTATATAAGCATACAGATTAAAGTCAGAATTCTTTGTATACCAAAGGCCAAGTGATGGAGCACCTTTGAGATATCTTAAAATTCTATTGACAGTGACTAGGTGTGACATCTTGGGGTTGGCTGGATATCTTGCAGAAATGCATGTAGCAAACATGATATCAGGCCTGCTAGCTGTGAGGTACATAAGAGACCCAATCATTGCCCTGTAGAGATGCTCATCAACACACTCCCCCTCAAGATCAGGTCCAAGGGAGTGGTTCCTGGCTATGGGTGTCTTAGCAACCTTACAATCAGTCATGTTGAACCTGAAGATCATGTTAGGTTGGACTCACTTTAGTATAGATGTTTACTTTACATTGTAATAGGACTTTTGTTAGTTTCATTTTGTATTTTCTTAGTAATTAGCAGTTTTGGCAGTCCAGCGAAACTGTGAGCGAATCTATACATTCGCTCACAGTTTCGCTGTTTTGGTTTACCCGGCTAACTTGTGTTCTGCCGGGCGAAACTATAGTTTCGGCATGACAGTTTCGCTGGTAGCGAAACTGTCAGCGAAACTATGATTGCTATATATACAATTATCATTTCACTTTGTATGAAAAGTTTGCAAAACCCTAATCGTGGAATTCTGTTGCAAGCTATCATTTCTAAGCAGTTTCTTCATTGAAGTACAATTGTGCTTGTTGTTATTGAGTGATATTGTTCATTTGAGTATCAATTATGTCTTGATTCATCTTATTCATTCTCAATTGTGGTTGTTTGACTTGTGTGTTTGATATTGATCAAATTATCATATCAATTGTACTGTTCATCGATCACATGGACCAACAATATGGTATCAGAGCCTTAGTGCTCTTGATTTGTTGAGTTTTTGTGGTTTTGGTCAATATCTAGTTTCAATCAATTTTCATTGGATTATCAGCTGTTTTTGGCATGGAAATTGATTGAATTATGCTTGTTCTTGATTGAGAAAGATTCTATAATCATCAGATCTCAAATTCATTGAGTTTTGGATGATTTCAGATTGATTTTGAGGTGAAAAAGGGTTTTGAGATCGATCAGCGAAACTACTGTTCTTGCAGCGAAACTGTCATCTTCATTCAGCGAAACTATGAGTTATTTTGGATCAGAAGTTGTTTTCTAGAGTTTCAGCGAAAGTACTCCCTTGAACGAAAGTTCATTAGTGTTTTTGACCAATCATCAAGCGAAATTGCTGCCGAATCTATTTCTGAACGAAAGTTCAAGCTTGTTTCCTGCGAAGTTAGCAGCGAAACTAAGCAATTGTTGTCTCTGTTCAAGCGAAAGTGCTGCTGAAATTGCAAGCGATAGTGTATGTTTTTGCGAAAGTGTCTGCGATAGTATTGTTTCAGCGAAACTGTTAACCAAGTCACCTCTTTCAGCGAATTTGTTAGCGAAATTATCAATTTTTCTGCCGAAACTATCATGTCGAAATTAACTACTCTTACACTTGCGGATCTTGAAAGTGTTGCTCCTAATAGACCTCCAAGACTCATTAATGGAGATAATTTTGAAGATTGGAAGAGATGTCTCAAAGCTTTCTTTTTCTACACAGATCATAATCAATGGGAATCGATTATTTCAGGTCCTCATATACCTACGGTTACGGTTGGTGATGTCGTTTCTCAGAACAAAGACCCATCTTCTTATACTAAAAGAGATCTGAAACTGATTGATCGTGATCAAAAAGCTTTTGGTGCTCTAACTCTCTGCTTGGCTCCAGACATCTACAATCGTTTTGCAGAGCATAAAAATGCTAAATCCCTTTATGATGCTCTCTGTGAATTCTATGATGGGAATGCAGATCTGGTGAAAGACAAGAGTATTCAAGCTGAAAAGGAGTTCAATTCGTTTGTAGGATACAAGAATGAAAGTTTGACAGATCTTACAAATCGTTTCTTAACCGTCTCAAGCACTATGAAGAAGTATGATGAAAGACTCTCCAACAGTGAACAAGTTAATAGGCTTCTCGATTCTCTTCCACCACAGTGGAGTCTTCAAGTGAGGATGCTCAAACAAGAAAGAGGTTTTACAGATTATAAGCTGATGGATATCATTAACAAGTTGAAATCTTTTGAGTTGGATATGAAAAGAAGAGAATTTAACCAGACTATGATGCCCACATCTGGTTTTTCTCAAAATGCTGCTTTGTTGTCATCCGCTGCAAACTCTCACATTCAAAATCCAATTCAAGGAGGGAGCAATACAAGTAATTTCTCGAGTGGTAATAGTCATGTTGGAAAAGAATTGGGAAATTCTAAGGTGAATGCTGAAACTTCAATTCCATCTGAAACAATGGCTCTTTTTGGAATGTTTGTTCAGAGCTATGAAGCTCTTGTTGCTGGTGAATTGAAAGGTAAAGGAATGACTATGGAGGATATGTATCTGGTTGATCCTGATGATCTAGAGGAAACTGACATTCAATGGCAAATGGCAATGTTAACTTTAAGAGCCCGGAGATTCATGGAAAGAACAGGAAGAAAGAACTTTGGTGGTCAATCATCTACCTCAAAACTAGGATTTGATAAGTCAAAATTGAGGTGCTTTAATTGTAAACAATTGGGACACTTTAAACGTGAATGTCCATTACCAATTGTCACAGATCCTAGTAACACTGGAGTACCAAGATTGACAGCAGAGAAAGAAAAGGAAGAAGGAAATTCAAAAAAGGAGTCAGCCTTGATCTCAAACTTTGACTGGAGTGCAGAGGTAGAAGAAACAAGATCTGAAATAAATCACGCGTTAGTTGCTGAGGTTGTGAAAAGTGATGAGATGGAAGTTGATAAAGATGGATTTGTGCTGTTCAAGGAATTCAAAGGAGAAAACGAATTTTCAGTAAAGGAGAAAGAAGAGAAGGCAGATGGAGAGGAGAAAGAGGAAATTACAAGTTCAAATGAAGAAAGAAATTCAAAAGCTGAGAAAGGAAAAGAGAAGGATGATGCGGCTGCTACTGTTGAGGAAAGGAAATCAAGTACTCCAGTATGCATGTGCGATAAAGCTTTAGCTGCCGAAAGGATGGTAATGGGACTTCCTTATGAGGTAATACAGGATATGTGCTCATCTGCTTGCAAAATTAGACTTTTTGGGATTTATAAGGCTAATCGTTTGTTAATTGATAATGAAAAGGATTTAAAACGAATTAATGATGAACTTAAAATGAATGAATCAAAATATTTTGTGAAATTAAATGAGGCTTTAAAAGAAACTGATCATTTAAAAAGAATTGTTTTGGAAAGAAATGTAGAGATTAATACTTTGACTGAACGGGTTGCTCTTGCTGAATTTGAAGCAAGCAAACTTCAGTCAAAGTTAGATAAATGGACTATTTCTGGAATGAAACATGATGATCTTTGTAAATCTCAACGGGGAGCACGAATTAAAACAGGTTTGGGTTATGAAAATGTACAGGTTTATCCTCCTCCTAGTACATACTGTTATTCTCCTATGCCTGTTCCTCATCCTTCTAATGATTTAATCAAATCAGATACTGACAGTATGTCTGCAGGTTTAGTCGGGAATAACTCTAAGTACATTCATGAAGACTACGACTATGGACCAACTAGTGGGCTTGGATGCACTAGTTCTAGTACACCCGAAAATCAGCAGTCTGTTTTAGATAATAAGTCTAGTTTAAATTCAGTGTTTGTTTCTAGTTCAAATGTAACAGACTTGAATGTCTCATGTTCTCTTGATAGTTCTATTTCATCTTGTACTTCAAATCATGATAGTGATGATTTTTGTTCTGGTAATGAATGCAATGAATCTGATGTTTCTCCTAAAACAACTGAGCAACTTAAAATTAATTCTTTCAAAAAGTTCTTTTCTCAACCTATTCCATCTTTCATACCATTAAATATGACATCATCAGAAAAATGCAGTTCGTCTTCATCTGATACTGGTACCAATGGTACAAGTTTTACTGATTTGTCAGAAGAATCACGTTCTGATTTTGTAAAGAAGAATTCTGATTCAAATAAACAAAAACATCATGAGATGTATGAGACATTCAGTGATGTTGATTCTAGTTTGTCTGAATGTGATGAGGAGATTATTATTGATCCTATTTTTACCTCATCACATCATAGACCTAGATTCAAACATCATTGTTTCAGGTGTGGTCAAGAGGATCATCTTGTCAAAAATTGTCCTTTGATTCAAAGATCCTCTAATAGGAATTGTTTTGGGAATAAATTGACAAAATTGGTTAATAATTTCTTTTGTAAAAATTCAGCTTCTTTAAAAACTAAAGTTGTTCAATCTTGGGTCCCTATTGCTCCTGGCTAAATGATTTGTTAATTCATTTCAGGAATCCTCTTCAAAGATTGTACACAGTTTGTGGCATGTTGATAGCGGATGTTCCAAGCATATGACGGGATTAAAGGATTTGTTGACCAATTATCGGATTATAGATGGAGGATATGTGGCATTTGCTGGAAACAAGAAGGGTGGAAAAATGATTGGACAAGGAGAAGTTACCAATGGTTCTCTTACTCTAGAAAAAGTCAACCATGTTCCTGAATTGCCTTTTAATCTTCTGAGTGTTTCTCAAATTTGCGATAAAGACATTCCTGTTCTATTTAAATCTGACGAATGTTTAGTTTTAAAATCAGAAATATCTATTTCCGGAAGGATTTAATTCTCATGCGTGCTCCAGGAAACTGATACATATCTTCTTGATATGAATTCAACTGGAGTCAAAGGCTTACTGCAACTGTCTTCTCTCAAAAGCATCAACCTCTGAGTCACTCTTGTGCATCGTCGCTTAGGCCATGTCAATTTTAAGATAATTAATAAATTATTAAAGAACAATCTTGTTAGAGGACTTCCTTAAAAAAATTTTCTGTTACTGAAAAATGCATGGCATGTGCCAAAGGGAAACAACATAAGAAACCTCATAAGCCCAAACTTTAAAATAGCATATCAAGTCCTCTTGAGTTGTTACATACTGATTTATTTGGGCCAATTAGTGTTAAATAACATTGCTAAAAAATCTTTTTGTCTTGTTGTTACGATGATTTCTCACGTTATTCATGGGTGAGGATTCTTGCACACAAAGTGAAGTTGCAGAGGAATTGCAGAAATTAATTCTTTCTATCAATCAGTCAGTAAGAGAAGAGTTATGGGATTAAGAAGTGACAACGGCACTGAATTTAAAAATCAGATTCTTGATTCATTTGTGCTCAAAAGGGATTGTGAGACAATTTGTGCTGCAAGAACACCCCAGCAGAACGGTATTGCAAAAGAAAGAATCGCACTCTTGTGGAAGCTGCTCGTACAATGTGATAGAATCCTCATTACCCATTATTTTCTGGGCTGAAGCTGTTAATTGTGCATCTTATGTTCTAAACAGGGTGCTAATTGTGAAGATAAAGTGAAGACTCCTTATGAACTTTTTCATAAGAGGAACCACTAATTGATTTCTTTCGACCATTTGGCTGTTCTTGTACTCTTCTGAATACTCAATCTCAAAAGACAAAATTTGGTGCTGTTTCTGACGAGTGTTATTTTGTTGGATACTCTTCTTCACAAAAAGGCGTACCGAGTTTATAACAAGAGAACACGTATTGTTCAAGAGTCATTCTATGTTGATTGGCAAGAATCCAATCCTTCTGAAGTGAAACTAAACCTGCATGGTTCTTTGACTCCAATACTGTGTTCAATTCATTTAATTTGCCAGTTTTCGATGATGATACATCAATTCCAAGTACTCAAACAAATATTATTCCATCATCTCCATCGTCTGTTCCATCCACCCGCTAGTAAATGATGCTGTTTCAACTGATGTCAGCTCTTCGTCTCCAATGCCTGATCAAGCTCCATTATCTGATTCTTTATCTCCTACATCTCCTAATTTACCTGATTCAACCCTGTCATTGATTCACCTTCATCTAATCTTTCTCCGGCAATGCCTGATACTTCTTCAACTATCTTTCCTTCTTCAAGTGATTATAAAACTTTGAAAGATCATCCGCTTGATAATGTGATTGGTTCTGTTTCTGATGGTGTTCGCACGCGAAGTCAATCTGGTCTGATTAATGTTTGTCTTTTCTCATGCTTCATTTCTCAAATTGTTCCAAAAATGTTCATGCTGGGCTACAAGATCCTTGTTGGGTAGAGTCTATGCAATTGGAACTTCAACAGTTCAGAAAGCTTAAGGTTTGGACCTTAGTTGATTTACCTCCCAACAATATCCAATTGGTACAAAATAGGTATTTAAGAACAAACCAGATGATCGGGGTGTGGTGGTGCGAACAAATCTAGACTTGTAGTGCAAGGCTTTGCTCAGGAAGAAGGAATTGATTATACAGAAGTCTTTGCTCCAGTTGCTCGTCTTGAAGCAATCAGAATATTTCTTGCTCATGCTGCTCATAAACAATTCAAAGTTTTCCAGATGGATGTGAAATGTGCTTTTCTCTACGGAGACATTGATGAGGAGATATATGTGTGTCAACCACCAGGCTTTGAAGATCCTGATTTTCCTGATAAAGTGTATAAGCTTGATAAATCTTTGTATGGTCTTCATCAAGCACCCAGAATCTGGTATGAGACTCTTACCCAATATCTTCTAAGCAATGGTTACTCTCGTGGTACCATTGATATGACCTTATTTAAAAGAGAGGTGAATGGTGAAATGATCTTTGTTCAAGTGTATGTCGATGATATTATTTTTGGATCTACAAACTCTCAATTGTGTAGAGAGTTCGAAGAAGTGATGAGCCAAAGGTTTGAAATGAGTATGATGGGTGAAATGTGTTTCTTTCTTGGATTGCAAGTTGAACAACAGAAAGAAGGAATTCTTATTCATCAAGAGAAGTACATTAAAGATATTCTGAAGAAATTTAAGATGGATGATGCGTTTACTGAGATGACTCCTTTTACTGCCTGCTCAACCTGTCTAACTCCGGATGAAAATGGAAAACCAGTTGATCCTCATCTTTTTCGGTCTATGATTGGCTCTCTCATGTATCTTACTGCAAGTCGTCCTGATATCACTTTCGCTGTTGGTTACTGTGCTAGATATCAGTCGGCTCCAAAGGAATCTCATGAAAAGCTGTCAAACGAATATTTTCGTTATCTCAAAGGATCGTCTCGTCTAGGATTGTGGTATCCATATGGTGGAAATTTTGATTTACATGCTTACTCTGATAGTGATTCCAATGGTTGCAGTTAAACAGAAAATCTGTGTCTGGTGGTTGTCAATATTTGGGAAATTGTCTGGTATCCTGGCAGAGCAAGAAACAAACTACTGTTTCTCTTTCTACAGGGGAAGCTGAATATTTGCTGCTCCAGCTGCTGCTCTCAAGTTCTCTGGATCCAACACCAAATGATTGATTATGGAATTAATTTTCTTCATACACCTTTATTCTGTGACAATGAGGCTGCCATTGGAATTGCTAAAAATCCCATTCATCATTCCCGCACAAAGCATATTGAAAACGAATTCATGCGATTCGTGATGCTCAAGAGAAGGGTTTCATTAATATTATACCCATCGATACAAAAAATCAAAAAGCTGATCTTTTCACAAAAACATTTGATAAACCCGTTTTTATGAATTGATTTCTATGCTTGGGTTAATATCTTTTTAAATGTTCATTTTCTATTTCTTTGATATTAAAAAAATATTAATAATAATAAAATTAATTTATAATAATAAATATGAAAATAAAAATTGGGGGAGTAATTTCATTATTCTGAGATCGGAATTAACATGATGAGAAATGATTGTATATTCTCTAAGTATTTTTATTTACATGACCGGTACTTTCCTTAAATGATAGTTGATAACTGTTACTGGATTCTGTTTCACATTATTAAAAAATGGATCAGATTCTTTAACGATATGCTTGATAGACTCAGCCTGATGAATGAAGTAGACAGCAGCTTTATGATTAAATTAAACTTCATGCTTAAGAATGTCTGGATTTACTCAATCGTTTTGGATTGCACAAAAACTGAGTCCTGACAAAAATTGGATTGAGAATGAATCTTTCGTTCATTTTGCCTTGTTATGTCATCACCCTCTGCTGGTATATTAGTGTCAAGATGTCTTGTGTCTGTGCTTATCTCCTCTGCTGTACGTGAGTACTGACCTGGAGTGATGATCTCCTCTGCTGTACGATAGTACTGACCTGGAGCTCTCATCAGCACATGTTCAAATGGTTATCTCCTCTGTTATACGTGAGTATAGATCTGGAGCTCTCACCATTTTGATATAATTATGTCAAATCATCTTATCGATGAATTTCTCTCAGAATGAAATATTCTGTTTATAATCATTTGCACACTAATCACAAAACCTTGTTCTATGAAGATTGATTCATAATTCAAGAAATCCTGAGGTTGGGTGAGGGTTTTTACCAAATGATTGTGGGGTCTTAGCATTCTAAAGCATCTAATCGAACCTTAAATGAATCATAAGCTGTTGGTCGAAAAAGGATAAGGCATGAGTTTAAGTGGACAATTATATCAGCAATCGTTATTGATTTGTTCTAATTTCAGTTGTTTCTGTGCAGATTGTGATCAGATCTTGTATTCAGTATGATCATCATGACTGGTAGATGATTTTTGATCATCTTTATGTTCTAAAATATTTAGAGAATGTGATCTCTGATTATTTTAGATCTCATTATGTGATGTGCTTCCTTTGAGTATTATAATTAAAAAAAAATAAAATAAAATAAATAAAAATAATAAAAAATATTAAAATAAAAAATAAATAATAAAAATAATAAAAAGGGGGTGCGAAATTATTCTTTCGCTAACAATTTCGCAAAGCGAAACTGCAATTTCGCTAGGTTTGCTAATAAGTTGTTAACCAGTTATCTCCTAGCGAAATTACAGTTTCACTGGGCGAAACTGTAAATTCGCCAGACGAATTTATAGTTTCGCTGTCTGCGAAACTGTTTGCTATATAAGTCATGTTGCGAAATTTCTTTCATAATTTCGCGACATCGTTCAGTTTCATTTTTAGGGTTTTTCCGTAATTTTAACGGCGATTTTGATTTGTGTTGGTGATTTGGACTGATTTTAGTGATATTCACTTCGTATGTGAGTTTCGAACCTTGATTCACTCTTTAATCTGGTTAAAATCATCTATTATTAAGTAATCTGGATTGTGTCTCTTCGGTGGTTTCGCTGTTCGTTCAGCGAAACTACAGATTCCTCTGCGAAATTGAACGAAAGTTCACATCTTTTCAGCGAAACTGTAAAGTTATGCTGTCCGAGCGAACTTAACAGTTTCGCCATATTTTCTCTAATTTCGCAATGACTGATCTTTAACTTGCACAGTTTCGCTTGTGTTTCTTATGTCAGCGAAACTAATTTTCATCCAGCGAAACTATATTGTAATAGCGAAACTAAATTAATATTTGGTGAAACTAATTGCGAAACTTCTTAATTTAATTTATTCTAATCTTGTCGAAACTGCCTTTTGTTCTGCGAAATAACAAGTTTCAATGAGCGAAATTATAGTTTCGCTTGTCGAAACTGTTTGTTTTCCTTGTCGAAATTGTCTTTGATTCAGCGAAACTATCATGTCTTAGTGAGCGAAACTATTGTTTCGCTTGCCGAAACTGATTGTTTCTTATGTTTTTGTCTTATTTTCTTATTTTCAGTATTTCTCATTCAAATTTAATTGTTGTTCTTTTCAGGTTATCATGGCGAATCTCAAGTTTGATGAGAGGAATAATATCACTGCCATATTAGACGATACTCTTCCGAAGGCGGCCGGATTTCGTGACTGTATTAGATGGCTTCAGAGATCACCCATTGCATATGCTATCTCTCACTCACCCACTATCTATGATCTTCATATTAGAGATTTTTGGAGATCAACAGAATACAACACTGGAGGAGATGTACAGAGAATCACAGCTAGAGATTGATCATGATATAACTATTACTGCTGAGAGCGTGTCGAGGATTCTTAGACTAGAAGATGATTCTGGTGATGAAGTGGATATGACGGAGTCTGAAGTGTTCCAAGCTTTCAGACGAATGGGGTATGAGGGACCAGCTTTTGGTTCAAGGAAGGAGATTAAAAAGTCTTTTTATCTAAGGAATGGAGATATATAGCTCATGTTTTTATTATGTGCTTAGATCACCGTAAGGGTGGATCCGATGGACTTAATCTCGACTGGGCCAAAGCTATGGTGATATGTTGTAAAGGGGAGAAAGCAAACATTGCTAGACTGATCTTTGCGTGTATGGCAGAGAATGTGATGGCTGTGAAGAAAGATAAATGGTTGTTATACCCTCGCTTTATTCAGATGATTATCGATGATCTTATTCCTGATGTTCCTAAACATGGTGAAGTCAAGAGACTAGTGCACATGAACCCTCGGATATTTGCTGATTGCTGTGCTATCCGTCATGATTTCAGTGGTAAAATCACCCATCTTTGGGAAAATATGTACCCTCCAGAATGCTAGAATTATATCAGACGGGTCGATGAGTCTGAAAACAAAAGGGCTGAGGAAACAAGGGTGCAGGAAGCTGATGCAGCTAAGAAGAGAAAGAGATATGCAAAAGAAAAAGATTATGATTTTGAAGAAGATATAGATGCACAAGCAGAGGAGATAAGGGTGGAGAAAGAACGGAGATCTAAAAAGAAAACTGACTTTGTTGAGCCTGAACGGAGAACAAAACATCGACACGAGGGATTCACAGCCAGGAGAGAGGCTAGTGCGGGTCTTGATGAGGATGTGATTCGTAATCTAAATACTTCATTGGCAAATGAGTTGAGTATGATAAAGACTAAACTGACGAATCAGGAGATTAGGGAAAGACAGAAGGATGAGGTAATTGAAGGAATGCAAAAGATGTTGGTTGACCAGAATAAATTGATTAAGAGATTGTTTGAGGAAATTTCTCAGATGAAAGCTGCAGCTGGCCTACCTAGTCAACTAACTCAATCTGAGTTAGATGATTGACTGATATATCTAAGTACTCATTCTTGAATGTGGGTACTTCATCCAAGGTAGGAGAGGGCACGTCTGGAGCAGCTAATACTGAAGCAGGGGAACAGGAGATCCCAAGAGAGGATGCTGGAAGAAATGAGGATGATGATATTATTGAGGCTGGGTTTGTTAACTTACAGTTTGATTTTGATAAGGATATTGTGGGTGAAGAAGTGGTTGTTACAGCTACCACTAAGGAGTGTCTGATAAAGGAAAAGGTTTGGTTGATGAAGATGAGGAGGATGATCAATTGGTAGATTATGATTCCGAACCAGAGTTTTATGAAGTAGATGAGCGACCACTGGTGTATGTTGCTAAGAAGGGAGATGATGAAGCTGATGTGTTTAAGATGGATAAGAATGACTGGTTGGTGAAGGAAAAGGAGGCTGAAGAACTTACTCCTTTATTTTAAAATATAGAAGGTTTAAGCAGGAAAGAAGCAGATAAGAAGATAATAAGTTGGTGCTACAATCCTAGCTTAAAGATGTTTATGATTAAAAGAAGAGGAAGAAATATCAGCTACATGCTTAAGAGGAAGGCTTTTAAGACCTTGCCCAAATGGGATCTGAGACGGTTGGCAACTTTGCCTTTGATTAATGCTCATTTAAGTGAAAGGGCAGTGTTTCTTGAGAAGGAAATAAAAAATGGACTTAATGATAATTTTGAGTCATTTGGATACATGAAGGCTGAGAGAAAAAGATCAAAGAAAGATAAAGACTGGGAGACAGGCAAAGGAAGGATTGTATTGAGAGTCAAACCACCAAAGACTGTAAACAGGGTAAGATTGGCTGATCCTCTTCCCCAACGTTTACAGGACTTTGAAAAGTGGTTTTATGATAATAATACTGGCGAGGCGGTGATTAGAGCCAAACACGGAAAAGAGTTTAGGGTGTTTGACCCGATGGAGTTATTCAGCTTTAGTGATGAAGATCTCTTGACTCTTTGTGAAAATCATATTAAGGCTGGGGCTGGAGAGGAAACACGAAAAGACAAGTCTGTTTATGAATGTGGCAAACAAAATAAGAGGAGTACGGGCGGAGGTAAAGAGTTTAGCTGAAAAGGTGAGAGCACAAGATGATTTGGCCATGGATGTTCAAGATATGACCAGGCAGTTTGCTAGGGCTAGTGGTCATTCTGAGGAAGCTAGTGATGCAGGAACGAACCTTGGAGGATCAGTGGCTGAAGCTTCTGAAGATATTGCTGCGCGGGAGGTGATGAAGATAGACCAACAGCAGAAGAGGAAACCGAAGCCGACGAGTCAAATCAAGAGAAGTGAAGATAGTGAGGTCCAACCTAGGGGGAGTATTGAAGATCATGTTAGGTTGGACTCACTTTAGTATAGATGTTTACTTTACATTGTAATAGGACTTTTGTTAGTTTCATTTTGTATTTTCTTAGTAATTAGCAGTTTTGGCAGTCCAGCGAAACTGTGAGCGAATCTATACATTCGCTCACAGTTTCGCTGTTTTGGTTTACCCGGCGAACTTGTGTTCTGCCGGGCGAAACTATAGTTTCGGCATGACAGTTTCGCTGGTAGCGAAACTGTCGCGAACTATGACTGCTATATATACAATTGTCATTTCACTTTGTATGAAAGCTTGCAAAACCCTAATCGTGGAATTCTGTTGCAAGCTATCATTTCTAAGCAGTTTCTTCATTGAAATACAATTGTGCTTGTTGTTATTGAGTGATATTGTTCATTTGAGTATCAATTATGTCTTGATTCATCTTATTCATTCTCAATTGTGGTTGTTTGACTTGTGTGTTTGATATTGATCAAATTATCATATCAATTGTACTGTTCATCGATCACATGGACCAACAGAACCTTTTAAGTATGTCTTATACATACTTTGACTGACTTATGAAGATGCCATTGTTAACTTACTTCACTTGAATTCCTTTAAAGAAATTGAGTTCCCCATGGCACTCATTTCAAACATGTCCTTCATCAGCTTCTCAAAGTCTTTGCAGAGCTTTCGATTAGTTGACCCAAAATAGTGTCACCTACATATACTTGAACTAGCATTAGTCATTTCCTGTTCCTTTGATGAAGAGAGTTCCATCTATAGTACCCCTTTTGTATCCATGCTGACAAAAATACTGAGATAGAGTCTCATACCACTTCCTTGGTGCTTGGTGCAGCCCATAAAGAGCTTTATCAAGCCTGCAGACATAATCAAAATGATCATGATCTGCAAACCCAAGTGGTTGTCTGAAATACACCTCTTCATCAATCACCCCATAAAAAGCACACTTGACATCAAGTTGGTAGACCTTAAAGTTCTTTGATGTAGCAAAGGCTAGGAATATCTTGACAGCTTCAAGTCTTGCTATAGGAGCAAAGAAATCTTTGTAGTCAATTCCTTCTTCTTGAGTATACCCTTGAACAACTAGTCTTGCATTGTTCTTGATGACAAGTCCTCTATCATCCTTTTTATTCCTGAACACCCATTTGGTTCCTATGGTAGTCTTCCCTTGAGGAAGATGACATAGGTTCCAAACCTTTTGCCTTTTGAATTGAAGTAGCTCCTCTTGCATAGCTTCAACCCAACTTCCATCCTTTAGAGCCTCATCAATTTTCTTTGTCTCTATCTGGGACAAAAAAAAAGTGAAGACAAACATTTGCATCATGGGTTTGTCCTCTTGTTCTCACCCCTGAATCAACATCTCCAATGATGTTTGTGGTAGGATGAGACTTCTGAATCCTTAGCTGAGGGATCACAGCAAGTTGCTTAGACAGATCTAAATTTGAGATGTTTTGATCTGGCAAGGAGGATTCACCCTCCACATAAACACACTTATCAAGATTGACTTGATCCAATGAGTGTGTGACATCATTAATGTTGTCTTCAATGTAGTGGTTATCAGCATCAAGGAATTCTTGATCACTTTCACCACCACCATTTTCTGCAACATTTGAAGCTCCTTCATGTAAGTTCTGTGCCTCTAAGCTGGAATTTGAAGGCACCCCAGAAGTATCAGCAGGATTTATTATTGATGTGCTGGTAGAAGCTTCATTTGCAGGATTTGTTACCACTGGAGCTGAAGATGTGTAGCTTGAAGGTCTTCTTAGCTCAAATCTTGGGTCAGGATCACCTGTAGGTAGTATATCTATGGACCTTGAAACATGCTCACAAGATTTGTTAAAACAGTTGGTAACTAAATCAAGATCAAATAGCCAATCCGGACCAGAACCTTTCACACTAGGAGTGTGCTCATTGAAAGTCACATTGGTTGACTCCTCAACTACTCTAGTTCCGAGATTGTATACTCGATAAGCTTTAGCTTGAGAAGAGTATCCAATAGAATGTCCATCATCTGATTTCTCAGCAAACTTGGCAATTTTATCTTTGGTATTCAAGATAGTGCAAGGACATCAAAATGACCTGAGAAAACCAATGAAAGTTTTCTCGTGTGCCAAAGTTCATAAGGAGTCTTACCATGTGTCTTAACTACTAAAACTTCGTTTTGCACATAGCAAGTAGTGTTTACTGCCTCTGCCCAGAAGGTTATGGGCAGTTTAGAGTCAGACAACATAGTTCTTGCAGCTTCAATTAGTGTCTTGTTTCTTCTCTCAGCAATACTATTTTGCTGAGGAGTCCTGGGAGCAATATATGTCTTGTAGTACCTTTTTCATCACAAAATGTAACAACGATTTGATTCTTGAATTTAGTTCCTTGATCACATCTTATGGTTTTGACCTTGTGATCACATTGATTCTCAATCTTAAGATGAAATTCTTTAGAAAATCAGAGGTCTCATCCTTAGTTCTAAGAAATAAGACCCAAGTGAATCTAGTAAAGTCATCTGTGATCACCGAACAATAAGAGGTCCTTCCTAGACTCATTACACTGGTGGGGCCAAAGAGATCCATATGTAATAAGTGTAGGGGATTATTGATGGAATTTCTTTCCTTTAGCTTGTGAGATACCTTGTGTTGCTTCCCTTTCAGGCATGCAACACAATGGTCATCACTTGTAAACTCTTTCTTTGGTATTCCACTCACCAAATCATTCTTAATTAATTTATTCATATTTTTAAAGTTTACATGGCACATTCTTTAATGCCAGAGGAAAGACTCATCATTATTTGCTTTAGATAGAAAGCATGAAACTTCTCCTGAGGAAGATGTTTCTTGCAAATCCATCTTGTACATGTTCCCTTTCCTGGGGAATCTGAGCAGGATGTGCTCATGAGGAATGACCACCCCGGGCCTGAGATACACTCAAACGATTGTACCCAAGCTACTTGACAAGTTTACCTTCTCAATGCTGAGCTTACCATTTGTGGCCTTGCCCCTTCCTGTAATGTTACCTACTGCATCTCCTCCAAAAGCAACTGGTCCTCCATCAATTCTTTCAAACTTTTAAAGTAGTGACTTATTGCCTTTCATGTGCCTAGAATAGCCACTGTCAATGATCCATACATTTCTATTTGTCTTGAGCTATTCCTGCACAAAAGAGATGGTTAGTTACATTTGGAAACCCAAGCTTCATTGGTCTTGGGTCATCAAAAGATGTTGAAGACAATGCAACAGTAATTGATCCTATAGTCATGCTAAAAGGATAATTTGCTGATGTTGATCAAGAACTTTCAGCCATGTGGTCTTTCTTTGACTTCCATATCACCTTTGGAAGCTTAGACATGACCTTCAATGCTTCGGAAGTTTTGTTTACTTTGGAAGTTTTGATGACTGGACCTTCGGAAGATCTTGCTTTCACTGCAATAGGCTTCAGTGCTTCGGAAGTATTCCTTTCTTCCGAGATCAAATTTTCTTCTGAAGGAAAGTTTCCACTTGTCTTCTTCTTCATTTTGGAGCTTCCGAAGGAAAGAGTTTTCCTTCTGAAGCTTGCTTCTTCTTCTCGAAAGTCTTAGAAGCTTCTTTCTTGGTCATGTTGAGAGTACTCTTTGGATTGTAAACACAATCCTTAGCGAGATGAGAAGTACTCCCACACATAACACAGTCTATTTTCTTCCTTCTAGGAGTTTTCCTTTGTGAACAAGGCTGAACTTGATCACTTTCCTTCTCCATCTTTATCTTTGCAGATGCTGTGGCAATTCTTGTGGGGATAGAACTACCTTTGGAGCTGGATAGTTCAGGTTGTACAACAGTGGTGCACAACTGATCAGCCTTCTTTTTGATGATGGGATGATTTGGACATGAACCAGAACTCTTGTTGATGGAGTTCAAGTTGGTTTCTTTAGCCTTCACCACTTCAAATCCTGCAGAGATGAAGACTTGTTTATGTGCAGAATTGAAGGTGGCCTTGATCTCTTGAGCCTTCTTTGACTTTATTTTGACCTTCCTGATCAAGTTCTTTCTCCTAGACTTGGTCATCCTAACAGCTTTACTCTCCTCAGATGGATGGTGACCCTTCATAGAATGCTCTTCTTTACTCTTCTCAAAGCCATTCTTCACCATCTCCTCTTCATCCTCTTCAGTCAAAGGGTCTATGAGGGGAAGCTCATCTTCACAAGTTCCACACCTAGGAGATCTTACAGACAAGATTATGTGTGGAGGAGCTATCTCACAAGATCCCAGTCCCTGCTTATTTTGATAACAAAATTTGCATGCAAGGATGAGGATATTATGTTCTTGAAGGTCTCTTCTTCAAGAACACATTTTTATGCCTTGGCTTTGCTGATCACAAGCTCAGCCTGGCATTCAGTTAACTTAGTAATGAGGTCTTTGATCTGAGTCCTATAGTTTGTGTGCTCATGTTTAAGAGTTGAAATGGTTTTCTCTAAGTCCTCTATCTTTAGTTTATAATCATTTTCAGCTCTCTTAAAATCAGCTTTTAAGATATTTAAGGACTCAAGATCAGATCTCATTTCTAAGTTATAGGACCTGTATCTATTAACTTTAGCAATACATTCAGGAGTACAAAGATGTTCCAAGACCTTGGCTTCATCATGGTCTGCCATGAGTGCTTGGTTTGGAGATGCATCTTCTACCGGAAAGCTCAAGTCAAAGCCTCCTTCTTCAACACAGCAACTGCATCTTGCTGCTTTGGCTTCTCATTCTAGGAAGCTTTGTCAGTGTAGTTTGGTCTGGTTTGTGTTTTGGCCACCATTTGTTCTTGGTGCCTTACACTCCCTTCCAAAGTGTCTCATCTGGTTATAGTTGTAACACTTTACTTTGCTCTTATCCAGTCCAAACTTTCCACTGGCTGCATTGCTTGGAAACTTCGTCCATGTTCTCTTGTAGAACTTATTGGCTCTGCGAGTGAGAATAGCCATCTGTTGGACTATCTCCATGTACTCCAGCTCATCTGGATGGATACAGTCCAAATCTTCAAGATTAAAGAGAAAGTTGCCTATGGTTTCATTAGCAGAGAAAAGGTATGAGAAGAACTTGTCTCTTGGAAAGGACTTCCTTGAGTGTAGCTTTCTCTTGGAGTCTCTGGGAAGGTGATGAAAAGACCCTTTTGTGAGTTGCCAGGGTAGCATATAAGATGATGTTGTGGTTCAATGCTTTACCTTTCAACCACATGAAGTGCTGAACTCAGGTGATTGCTGGAGTTACCAGATAAGTTTTGCATGTTCATCTACATCTGGTAGCCACTAAGAATACCATACAACTCTATGTGAGTAAGAGTCTTAAGGTTCTCAGTCCTCTTGATGACAACACAATAATATGTCCATTTTCTAGGAAGAGAGGACAAAACTTCCTTACAATGTCTCCACAATCTCAACATACCTGAAGTATTATTGAGTCATGGTTTCACCTAACTTGAAGGTGAAGTTTCCAAACTACTGCTTCAGGAGATCCTTCTTGTTCTCCTTGCTTTAGAGGACCCCTCTGTCACACCCGGGCCCAGATAGGGTGGACGTCACAGACTAGCAACAACATATGGCAGCGGACAAACCATTAATAAGAGCTCAAAGGAGAGAATAATCACATGGCATTAAAGTTTTAAAGAGTAACGGGGCTAGATAACACATCAAACCCCAATTAAGTTTTACAATCAATCATAAAATAAAATTTTACTTGTTCAACACACACACACAAATATAAATTGTTTTCAAATGTTCAAACAGGAATAAGCCTAATGCCATTGTGTCAAGCAAATGTTTCATCAAGGAATAAGCCAATGCCATGTCACAGGGGTAAGTCTAGGTCTTCAAACAGCTAGGATCTCTTCAAACATTACCTGAAACATGCTCAAAAGAAAATTGTGTCAACTATAAAGTTGGTGAATTCAAGTGCTTAAAGTTCAAAAACAAAAGGACTTAATAATCCTTCTTTGATTAAAAGAAAATAATCATTGTTTATCATCGTGGGAGAAATAAAATCATAATCAACCCTGCACTCAGTCCCGGTTAGCCTCTTCTAAAGTTGTGTTTTACCGGATATTCCCGAAGGAAGAAACTGAGCCCCATACCAGTGAACCCTACCTGCCCGGATGGTTCACCATAGAATCTTAACAAAACTTGTTACATGCCACAACGATCCCTCAGGATCTCAGTGGGGTAACCTCCTGGAACGGAAGCCACTGTGTGTGGGGGATTCCCAAATAGATCTATCCATATAAATCAAGCGGTTCACGAAAGAATTAATGATCATGATATAAAATTAGCAGGTAACCACAATCCCACATAGTATCATCAAATAAAGCACAATCATAGTTCATAAAAGTAGAGCATGTTCCATCCCAAAACAGTAGTAAAAAGGGGGATCACTAGAACTCACCTTAGGTTTCCAAATCAAAGTTTCCTGATGTGCCGGGAAGTGTCACAAGTCTAGCACCCTAACAAGTACATATTAAGCAATAAGCTACTGCCCTAAACTCATATCAAGTGCAACAATGGTGTCAAGAGTTTAGCTATAGGGTATGGCTTTGGTTTAGTGAAGGTTTGTATAAAAAGTTTCCTTTTATGGCAAGTCAAGGCGTCTTCATGAAAATTAGGGATTTTCACTTAATTAGATTAGGTATATTAGAGATTTTATTGTTCAAGTGTTTATTAGCTTCCTGGAAGTCGGTTATAAGTTTGGAAAAATTTTACAGTTTAGTCCCTCAAGTTTCAAAATTGACAGTTTCTACCCTAATTTAGTTTTCTTGCCTTTATGTCATTTATGTCCAAAATCAGATCATTAGAGTATATTATGATTATTATGGAGTAAGTGGTTCAAAACTTTGGTCTACGGGTTCGATTTTGAAACTGCGCGTTTAACGCTCCCGGTTGCGGTAAAAGCCGGATAATTTTAATAGTAAATTGGAGTTTTAAATATTTAAATTTTGGACCAGTAGGTATTTTCTAAGAAACTTCTTTATAAATTTCTCAAGTCCTTAAATTGTGTAAATTGGCTTTTTATAGTCAAAATCTGTTTTTTCACGTTTGACCCGTTAATACGCGGTTTTGACCGGGTTTGACCATTTTAAGCTCATTTGACCGAGTTTTTAAATCTTTTAGGTCCTTATCACTTATCTTACTGAAATCACATGATTTTCATACATCTTAGTTTTGAACTCTATTTTTATAGATTTTTTCTCTCAAAAACTATGCTCGGTTTGTACCCGTTTTTTAGTTAAAATGCCATTTATTGAGGTCTTTGACCACTTAACTTATCCATTGACTCCAGAATACTTTATTTATCATTTTTGAGCCTGGAATACTTTTTAAGAATGTTAAATTCATAATCTTACTATTTTTAAGTCATTTTACCATGTTTTTCGGGTCCCGAAAGTGACTAAAAGAGGGTAAATCACAACATGTCCTTTATTCCAGAGATTAAACATTGCTAACACTTCAAATATTCACTAAAACCTACTGAAATTTCAGTCCCAACATGTTGCCTAGTTGATCTATACATCATATGGCTTCAAATATGTAGAAAAATGTCATAACCGACAATTACACTAGTGAAACCATCAAAACTTGAGTTTAAATGTTTCCAACACTTCATTTAACTTCATAAGCAGATTTTAAGGTGTCATTAAGTCGTTCATGAGTAGTTATGGGTCTTGGTTTAAAAAGGATTTTTCAAACAATGCTCAAGAGGGTGTTGTTACATGTAGAAAGGGGGTTTCAAGGTGAATCCATGTATCAACCGTGGGTTTGAGTATGTAGCCACTTGGAACTTTTAAAACAGGTTCTTTGAGTCCATTAAGTCATAAAAATGCAGGTTACAAGTTTGGTTTACAAGAGTTTAAGCTTTCACAAGTTAGATGATGTCAAAACACTCAAAATGAGGGTTTTCATGGTGGAAATCGGTTTCCACCTCAGAATGGCTAACAAAACATGAAGTTTACCTCAAGAACGTTGGTAACTCCTTAGAATGAGATGATGGTGAGTGTTTCTGCTACAACAAAGAAATACACGGTTCTTAGATGTAAATGAAGAAAACAAGAGAAATGTCACAAAACCGACATCTTGAGCTTACACTCGAAATAACTCACGGTTTGGAGGGTGTTGATGGCCGTGAATGGCTTGAACTCCTTGGACTTGAATGGAGAAACTCGAACTAAGGCTGGAAAGGTGGAACAAACACGGTTGTGTGACCAAATCTTGCAACAGGCTGCTCCTTTGCGGTTTTGGTCTTGGCCGAATGATCTTTGTGTGGTCTTCGAATTTTTCCTTCACAAAGCTAGAGAGAATAGTTTTGAGAGTGTTGCGAGGATGTGTGTGTGTGTGTTTTCAGCTGGTGATCGATTAGGGAGAGAGAGAGGAGAGAGATGGAGAGAAATGCATGAAAGGCTAGTGGGTGGAGAGGGTGGTGTGAAGAGGAGAGGAGAGTGGTGAGGGAGGGGGCGGCCGTTTGGAGTGTAGTGGGGAGGGTTTTTAATTTAATTTTTATTTGTAAATTAATATGTGTAGTGTAATTTTGTAGTATTGGGTATTATGTATTATTTAGTGGAAAGGTGATTTGAGGTGTCTAATGCATACCCATGCATGCATGGCCGAATTTATGCAAGTGTGAGTGTGTATGCTCACATTTTAATTGTCTCTCTTGAGTTTAATTTTGTAAGGGTGACTAGTTGACATTCCCGGAACACTAATTTTTAAAATGTAGAAACCTAAATTGGTTAAAAATCAAAAATAAAAATCACATGAAAAAATTTACATCAAATAGCAAGAATTGATTCCAATTTCATAGTAGGGTTGTATAGTTTCAATTATTAGCACTCATAGCATGGATAATGATGCAAGTAATCTAGGGTTAGGGTAACAACCTGGAGTCGGTTGTCACATTCTCCCACCGTTTAGGAAATTTCGTCCCGAATTTAACTCTGATTAGGGACTGAACGGGTGGGTTTTGAAGAGGTGTGGATAGTTCTTCCTCATTTCATCTTCACGTCCCAAGTAAATTCAGGTCCTCGCTTGGAGTTCCATCTAACTTTAACCTTGGGTATGCGGCTCCGCCGGAGTTGTTTGACCAAACGATCCGTGATCTCACAGGTTCTTCCACAAAGTTCAGTTTGTCGCTTTATCTTGCTTCTTTAATGGTAGTTCCAGGGTTTTGTCTACCATGCTCTTCTTCAAGTTTGACACATGAAAGGTGTCGTGTATGTGACTCAATCCCGGGGGTAGTTTCAACTTATATGCTACTGGGCCATTCTTGCCATTATCTCAAATGGTCCAATGTATCTTGGGCTTAGTTTTCCTCTTTTTTCCGAATCTCACCGTTCCTTTCCACGGTGCTACTTTTAGCATCACTCTGTCGCCCACTTGAACTCTAGAGGTTTCCGCCTCCTGTCGGCGTACTTCTTCTGTCGGTCTCTAGCTGCTCTCAGTCGTTCCTTTATCTTATAGATCTTATCGGTGGTTTCCAACACTATGTGTCGGGTCCCATCACTTGGCTGTCACCAATCTCATTCCAACTCAAGGGTGATCGGCATTTCCTGCCATAAAGGACCTCGTACGGAGCGGCTTTGATACTCGCGTGGTAACTGTTGTTATAGGCGAATTCCACCAAAGGAAGATGGTTATCCCAGTTTCCGCCAAAGTCCATCACGCAAGCTCTCAACATGTCTTCCATCGTTTGAATAGTTCTTTCGCTCTGTCCGTCGGTCTGAGGGTGGTAAGCCGTGCTAAGATCTAACGGGTTTCCTAAAGCTTGCTGGAACGATTTCCAGAAACGAGAGGTGAAACGGCTATCACGGTCTGAGATGATCGACAGAGGCACTCCATGCCTTGTTACAATCTCGTCGACATAAAGTTGGGCCAGTTTCGTCATATCGTAGTCTTCTCTAATTGGCAAGAAGTGAGCTGATTTGGTTATCTATCCACTATTACCCAAATAGCATCGTGACCTTTAAACGTTCTAGGCAAGCTTGGTAACGAAATCCATCGTAACATTATCCCATTTCCATTCTGGAATTTCAGGTTGCTGCAACGTTCCCGATGGTTTTTGGTTCTCAGCTTTTACCATGGCACAAGTTAAACATTTCCCCACATAAACAGCGATTGATTCTCTTAATTCCTGGCCACCAGAAAAGTGTCTTTAAATCCTGGTACATCTTATCACTTCCAGGATGAATTGAATACCTAGACTTGTGTGCTTCATCGAGGATTACTTACTCTCGAATTCCTCCGTGTTTTTGCACCCAGTCCTTCCACCATATCTATATGTACCATCGTCCCCTATCTCCAACTGCTTTCTCCATTCCAGTCAATCCTTCTTCTTTCAATTTTTCTTCCTTTAATGCCTCGCCTTGAGCTTCCTTCAATTTGCTATAAGGTTGGTATACACACTCATTCTTAGGCTCGTCACGAAGAGTTTCTCTCTTTCCTTTCGACTTAACGCATCCGCCACAACATTGGCCTTACCAGGATGGTAGCGGATCTCGCACTCATAATCGTTCAATAGCTCAACCCATCTTCTCTGACGCATGTTTGAGCATCTTTTGGTCAAGGATATGCTGCAAGCTTCTATGGTCGGTGTAGATAATGCACTTGTGCCATAAAGGTAATGCCTCCCACATCTTAAGGGCAAACACCACGGCACCCAACTCCAGATCGTGCGTCGTGTAATTCTTCTCATGATCATTCAGCAGTCTCGATGCGTAAGCAATCACCTATTGCGTTGCATCAATACACATCCTAGTCCTTGACGCGAAGCGTCACAATAGACCACGAAGTCTTCTACTCCTTCTGGAGAGAGCAAGTATAGGTGCACTGCATAACTTCTCTTTAAGCGTTTCAAACGCCTCATTCTGCTCTCGCTCCCACACAAAGGTTGTGTTTTTCTTGGTTAGTGCGGTCAAAGGTTGCACTATACGCGAGAAGTCCTTTATAAATCTTCGGTAATAGCCAGCCAGTCCTAAGAATTGCCTTATCTCCGTAGGAGTCTCAGGAATCTTCCAATTCTTTATGGCCTCAATCTTGGAAGGGTCAACTTGAACCATCCTTATTTACCACATGACCTAAGAATTGGATCTGGCGCATCCAGAATTCACATTTCGAGAACTTGGCATATAGTTGCTCATTCTTGAGCAATTCAAGGATTAGCCTGAGATGCTTCTCGTGCTCGTCTTTAGTTTGAGAATAGATCAGTATGTCGTCGATAAACACGATCACAAACTTGTCGAGGTAAGGGCGGCAAACGCGATTCATGAGGTCCATGAATGCTGCTGGGCATTAGTCAGTCCAAAGGGCATGACCAAATACTCATAGTGTCCATACCTAGTTCGGAAGGCAGTTTTTGGGTATATCTTCTTCTCTATCTTCAGCTGGTGGTATCCTGACCTCAAGTCTATTTGGAGAAGTAACTTGCTCCCTGCAATTGATCAAATAAGTCGTCTATTCTCGGGAGAGGGTAACGGTTCTTTATGGTCAGCTTGTTCACCTCCCTGTAATCAATACACATTCGCAGCGTTCCGTCCTTCTTTTTCACGAATAGCACCGGGCACCCCTGGAGAGACACTCGGACGTATAAATCCCTTGTCCATTAGTTCTTGAATTTGTACCATTAGCTCCTTCATCTCGGGTGGGGCGAGCCGGTACGGTGCTTGGCTACTGGTGCAGCACCAGGCATCAAGTCTATCTGGAATTCCACTTGTCGATTCGGAGGAAGTCCTGGTAGTTCTTCCGGAAACACCTCTGGGTATTCCGAAACTACGGGGAATCTCTTCGATTTTCTTCTCTTTTTGGGTTTCATCACATAGACTATAAAAGCTGGACATCCCCTCTTCAAGCTCTTGGTAGCTTTCAAGTGAGATATCATAGGGTATAGAGTGTTACTACCTTTCTTTCTCCTTCTACCACTAACACTTCTTCGACGCTCAATGGTATCTTGAGCATCGCTCATCGCATACGATTTCAACTTTATGCTTCGCTAACCAGTCCATACCCACGACCACATCAAATCCTCCTAACTTAATGGGCATCAAGTCAATCTTAACACAATTCCCTTTTAGATTCAGGGGGCAATCCCTAATGATTTCGTTAGCTTCTAAATATTACCGTCAGCTATTCTACGGTAAATGTATCAGTCAAGGTGCACGCGTCTAAGTCAATCAATTGCCTAAAGGTACTAGAGATAAAACTAGCAGTCGCTCCAGTATCAAACAGTACAGTAGCGGGATGATTATTTACAAGGAACGTACCGTTGACAACGTCGGGTTCCTTACGAGCTCCTGCTGGGTCCATAACGAAAGCTCTTCCCTTAGGCTTATTGGGCTTGGCATCCTTGTCTCTACCCAGCTTAGGACACTTGTTCCTCATATGCCCTGGGTCTCCACACTCGTAGCATTGTTTCCCCGGTACATAAGTACAGTCTTTAATTAGATGGCCTGTTCTCTTGCACCTAAAACAGGGCATCGGGTTACATTCTCCTTGATGATGTAACTTGCACTTGCTGCAGAGTGGGCTTGTCCCCGTATACAATCTCCGGTTTTTTGCTTCCTTGATCATCACGTCTCACTCCTTCAGAACTCCTTCTACTCGACCCACTGCTACTTCCAATCGCTCTTTTTGCTTCAAACCACTTCCTCTTGTCTCCACAAACTTCTTCTTCTCATCAGCCCTTCCTTGATCGGTCCATCCAGCCCTAATAAGATCGTCAGTCAGACTGCTGGTAAGGTCGACAGCAGCTTGTAGGGTCACAGGCTGAGAGGCACGAACCATACCCCTAACTCTTGGGTGTAGTCCCCAGATGAACCGTGCTACACCTTTGGCTTCTGGCGTCACCAAATGTGGCACAAGTCGGGACAGGGCTAAGAAACGATTGATGTATTCGGTGTAGTTGGGTCCCTTCATCTCCAAGCTTAAAAATTCTGTCTCCAGCTTCTCGAGTTGATTGATGGGGCAATATTTGTTGGTCATTAACTCTCGGAATTCAGTCCAACCCATTCGATTTGCACGTTTCTTCCACGGCTCTGGGTAATGGACTTCCACCATTCAAGAGCTGATCCCTTGAGAGATTGTGATGCAAATCTCACCATGTGCTCCATCTTGCACTCGCTGATGTCTAAGACGGCTTCCATTTCGTCGATCCACCTGTAAGTCTCTATAGCACCCTCGGTGCCATAGAAGTCCTTGGGCTTGCAGGCCATAAAGGTCTTGTAAGAGCACCCATTCCTTAACTCCTCAGCTTCATCATCGTGGCTCTCATCGTTTACCGGCCGTTCATTCCCAGTAGTGTTATCCCGGTCTGCATTTATCTGAGCAATGATAGTCGGAATGGCGTTGGCCAGTTGCTGAGCTACGAGGTTAGCAATCCTTTCGTCACTCTCTTGATTAGTATTCTCCCCGTGGGGAGTCCCTGGTGGAGTAGGTTGGGTTCCAATAGGCCTTGCTCCCTCATGGCGGCCTCTGGTGGCTCCACGTCGACCAAAACGTGTTCCTCTGCGAGTCGGCATTCTGATAGTATCACAAATAGATTCGTTTAGCATCTCATAAATTTTGTTTCGGATAGCCTAGGCATCATTATCCTATCGCACCATGCCTCGGAAGAGAATCATAGCATGCACATACATGTATTTACAACCCACTAAAGAACCTTAAATGTCCAATTCAAAACATGATATAATAGTTGGGCAACAATTTAGAAAAGGCACAGACAATCTCAAAGCACAACAAAACATATAGCAGTTTAATACAAACAGTTTAAAAATTTTTAGCATCTCAAAAGCAGTCAACATAGTATCATCCAAACGAGTAGAATCAGAGTCATGCTCTTACAATTTGGAAGGTGCCATCACCCCCATAATATAAAAATAATAGTCTCAAACAAGAATTCAAATATTTTCCTTCTACTGTCCACAGACAGATAAATCCCACTGAGTACTCCAGTTCTCACATCCACTTCCTCTTTAACCATCCAAACCACCCTGTACCCTTCTTCCTCTGCTCCTGCTCCAAACGCTTCACTCCCTGTGTAGCCATCATCGCCTGGAACTGGACCGACTGAGAAGTTCGAGTGGCGTGCTGAACAGTCAGCTCATGACGGCGAACAGTCCTCAAAATCTCATCTAGTGTCGCATCGGAGGGTCCTACATCACTCGCCCGACGACTCGACTGGGAGTACCTATCACCAACCAGTACAGTGGGGCCGTCATACATACTATGTCTCGGCGGCATCAGGCGCTCGTCGCGAGGGTCAAACAGTGGGGGTACCGATGTCAGAATCCTAACAGGCGGGGGAGGAGGAGGAGGCATCCTAAAGGATACGGAGGATCCTGGTCTAACGCTTTTGCGAGGTCGGGTGACAGTACGCGCACCCCTATTCCCAATAGGTGGGATGGGTGAGAGGGTCGGAGCAGCTACTTGAGGAGAGTGGGATCGCGTTCGGCTTCGGGAAGGTGATGTGGAGGAAGAGTCCTCGGAAGCCTCAGTGTCTTCGGACGTGACGGATATCCACCCTGGATGTCCGCATCTCCGGAGGTACGCCTCATACTCAGTCTGGGGTTTCTCTCTCCTTAGGTGTCCGGTAGGAGCGGTCTCAGCGTCGGGGTGAGCAGGCGCCTTTCCTTTATCAGCCATTATCGTTATCCTGTAAGAAATACATCATGAGTAATTTGGTTTCTCATAGCTCATGATTTACATAATAGTACTAATAGTAGTGATGGCAATAGTATCTGTTATTCCAACATATAGTTGTCTGTTTTGCCCAGATCAATAGTTTCTTCAAGTAGTATCGGATAACATAGTTCATCATAAAAAAAACATTTAAATCCCCTTTTAAAATTAGTTTCAAATCATCAATATAAACCAGAAAAAGTCCAACCTTAACCTAAAGATCAGTGATGGAAATTACGCGTCCGGTAAATTCATGATTACGTTGATCAAGTGTAATCATCAATTTACCCAACCCGATCATCCAACACTTCCCACAAGGACAGTCCTAGGGTATCAGGGTTGTAGCCTAGGGTCTACTATGGCATTCCCGACTTCTCTACAACCTTTGGCTCTGATACCAATCTGTCACACCCCGGGCCCAGATAGGGTGGGACGTCACAGACTAGCAACAACATATGGCAGCGGAAACAAACCATTATAAGAGCTCAAAGGAGAGAATATCACATGGCATTAAAGTTTTAAAAAGTAACGGGGCTAGATACACATCAAGACCCCAATTAAGTTTTACAATCAATCATAAAAATAAAATTGTACTTGTTCAACACACAAATATAAATTGTTCAAATGTTTCATCAAGGAAATAAGCCAATGCCATGTCACGGGGGTAAGTCTAGGTCTTCAAACAGCTAGGATCTCTTCAAACATTACCTGAAACATGCTCAAAAGAAAATTGTGTCAACTATAAAGTTGGTGAATTCAAGTGCTTAAAGTTCAAAAACAAAAGGACTTAATAAATCCTTCTTTGATTAAAAGAAAAATAATCATTGTTTATCATCGTGGGAGAAATAAAATCATAATCAACCCTGCACTCAGTCCCGGTTAGCCTCTTCTAAAGTTGTGTTTTACCGGATATTCCCGAAGGAAGAAACTGAGCCCCATACCAGTGAACCCTACCTGCCCGGATGGTTCACCATAGAATCTTAACAAAACTTGTTACATGCCACAACGATCCCTCAGGATCTCAGTGGGGTAACCTTCCTGGAACGGAAGCCACTGTGTGTGGGGGATTCCCCAAATAGATCTATCCATATAAATCAAGCGGTTCACGAAAGAATTAATGATCATGATATAAGAATTAGCAGGTAACCACAATCCCACATAGTATCATCAAATAAAGCACAATCATAGTTCATAAAAGTAGAGCATGTTTCATCCCAAAACAGTAGTAAAAAGGGGGATCACTAGAACTCACCTTAGGTTTCCAAATCAAAGTTTCCTGATGTGCCGGGAAGTGTCACAAGTCTAGCACCCTAACAAGTACATATTAAGCAATAAGCTACTGCCCTAAACTCATATCAAGTGCAACAATGGTGTCAAGAGTTTAGCTATAGGGTATGGCTTTGGTTAGTGAAGGTTTGTATAAAAAGTTTCCTTTTATGGCAAGTCAAGGCGTCTTCATGAAAATTAGGGATTTTCACTTCATTAGATTAGGTATATTAAGAGATTTTATTGTTCAAGTGTTTATTAGCTTCCTGGAAGTCGGTTATAAGGTTTGGAAAAATTTTACAGTTTAGTCCCTCAAGTTTAAAAATTGACAGTTTCTACCCTTAAGTTTAGTTTCTTGCCTTTTATGTCATTTATGTCCAAAATCAGATCATTAGAGTCATATTATGATTATTATGGAGTAAGTGGTTCAAAACTTTGGTCTACGGGTTCGATTTTGAAAACTGCGCGTTTAACGCTCCCGGTTGCGGTAAAAGCCGGATAATTTTAATAGTAAATTGGAGTTTTCAAATATTTAAATTTTGGACCAGTAGGTATTTTCTAAGAGACTTCTTTATAAATTTCTAAGTCCTTAAATTGTGTAAATTGGCTTTTTATAGTCAAAATCTTGTTTTCACGTTTGACCCGTTAATACGCGGTTTTGACCGGGTTTGACCATTTTAAGCTCATTTGACCGAGTTTTTAAATCTTTTAGGTCCTTTATCACTTATCTTACTGAAATCACATGATTTTCATACATCTTAGTTTTGAACTCTATTTTTATAGATTTTTCTCATAAACTATGCTCGGTTTGTACCCGTTTTTAGTTAAAATGCCATTTATTTGAGTCTTTGACCACTTAACTTATCCATTGACTCCAGAATACTTTATTTATCATTTTTGAGCCTGGAATACTTTTTAAGAATGTTAAATTCATAATCTTACTATTTTTAAGTCATTTTACCATGTTTTCGGGTCCCGAAAGTGACTAAAAGAGGGTAAATCACATCATGTCCTTTATTCCAGAGATTAAACATTGCTAACACTTCAAATATTCACTAAAACCTACTGAAATTTCAGTCCCAACATGTTGCCTAGTTGATCTATACATCCATATGCTTCAAATATGTAGAAAATGTCATAACCGACAATTACACTAGTGTAAACCATCATAACTTGAGTTTAAATGTTACCAACACTTCATTTAACTTCATAAGCAGATTATTAAGGTGTCATTAAGTCGTTCATGAGTAGGTTATGGGTCTTGTTTAAAAGGATTTTTCAAACAAATGCTCAAGAGGGTGTTGTTACATGTAGAAAGGGGGTTTCAAGGTGAAATCCATGTATCAACCGTGGGTTTGAGTATGTAGCCACTTGGAACTTTTAAAAACAGGTTCTTTGGAGTCCATTAAGTCATAAAAATGCAGGTTACAAGTTTGGTTTACAAGAGTTTAAGCTTTCACAAGTTAGATGATGTCAAAACACTCAAAATGAGGGTTTTCATGGTGGAAATCGGTTTCCACCTCAAGAATGGCTAACAAAACATGAAGTTTACCTTCAAGAACGTTGGTAACTCCTTAAGAATGAGATGATGGTGAGATGTTTCTGCTACAACAAAGAAATACACGTTTCTTAGATGTCAAATGAAGAAAACAAGAGAAATGTCACAAAACCGACATCTTGAGCTTACACTCGAAATAACTCACGGTTTGGAGGGTGTTGATGGCCGTGAATGGCTTGAAACTCCTTGGACTTGAATGGAGAAACTCGAACTAAGGCTGGAAAGGTGGAACAAACACGGTTGTGTGACCAAATCTTGCAAACAAGGCTGCTCCTTTGCGGTTCTTGCTCTTGGCCGAATGGATCTTTGTGTGGTCTTCGAATTTCCTTCACAAAACTAGAGAGAATAGTTGGGAGTGTTGTGAGGAGTGTGAGTGTGTGTGTTCAGCTGGTGACTTCGATATAGGGAGAGAGAGAGGGAGAGAGATGGAGAGAAATGCATGAAAGGCTAGTGGGTGAGAGGGGTGGTGTGAAGAGGAGAGGAGAGTGGTGAGGAGGGGGCGGCCGATTTGGAGTGTAGTGGGGAGGGTTTTAATTTAATTTTAATTGTAAATTAATATTGTGTAGTGTAATTTTGTAGTATTGGGTATTATGTATTATTTAGTGGAAAGGTGATTTGAGGTGTCTAATGCATACCCATGCATGCATGGCCGAATTTATGCAAGTGTGAGTGTGTATGCTCACATTTTAATTGTCTTCTCTTGAGTTTAATTTTGTAAGGGTGACTAGTTGACATTCCCGGAACACTAATTTTTAAAATGGTAGAAACCTAAATTGGTTAAAAATCAAGTAAAAATCACATGAAATCATAATTTACATCAAATAGCAAGAATTGATTCCAATTTCATAGTAGGGTTGTATAGTTTCAATTATTAGCACTCATAGCATGGATAATGATGCAAGTAATCTAGGGTTAGGGTAACAACCTGGAGGTCGGTTGTCACATTCTCCCACCGTTTAGGAAATTTCGTCCCGAAATTTAACTCTGATTAGGGACTGAACGGGTGGGTTTGAAGAGGTGTGGATAGTTCTTTCTCATTTCATCTTCACGTTCCCAAGTAAATTCAGGTCCTCGCTTGGAGTTCCATCTAACTTTAACCTTGGGTATGCGGCTCCGCCGGAGTTGTTTGACCAAACGATCCGTGATCTCCACAGGTTCTTCCACAAAGTTCAGTTTGTCGCTTATCCTTGCTTCTTTTAATGGTAGTTCCAGGGTTTTGTCTACCATGCTCTTCTTCAAGTTTGACACATGAAAGGTGTCGTGTATGTGACTCAATCCCGGGGGTAGTTTCAACTTATATGCTACTGGGCCAATTCTTGCCATTATCTCAAATGGTCCAATGTATCTTGGGCTTAGTTTTCCTCTTTTTCCGAATCTCAACGTTCCTTTCCACGGTGCTACTTTTAGCATCACTCTTGGAACTCTAGAGGTTTCCGCCTCCTGTCGGCGTACTTCTTCTGTCGGTCTCTAGCTGCTCTCAGTCGTTCCTTTATCTTATAGATCTTATCGGTGGTTTCCAACACTATGTCGGGTCCCATCACTTGGCTGTCACCAATCTCATTCCAACTCAAGGGTGATCGGCATTTCCTGCCATAAAGGACCTCGTACGGAGCGGCTTTGATACTCGCGTGGTAACTGTTGTTATAGGCGAATTCCACCAAAGGAAGATGGTTATCCCAGTTTCCGCCAAAGTCCATCACGCAAGCTCTCAACATGTCTTCCATCGTTTGAATAGTTCTTTCGCTCTGTCCGTCGGTCTGAGGGTGGTAAGCCGTGCTAAGATCTAAACGGGTTCCTAAAGCTTGCTGGAACGATTTCCAGAAACGAGAGGTGAAACGGCTATCACGGTCTGAGATGATCGACAGAGGCACTCCATGCCTTGTTACAATCTCGTCGACATAAAGTTGGGCCAGTTTCGTCATATCGTAGTCTTCTCTAATTGGCAAGAAGTGAGCTGATTTGGTTAATCTATCCACTATTACCCAAATAGCATCGTGACCTTTAAACGTTCTAGGCAGCTTGGTAACCAAATCCATCGTAACATTATCCCATTTCCATTCTGGAATTTCAGGTTGCTGCAACGTTCCCGATGGTTTTTGGTTCTCAGCTTTTACCATGGCACAAGTTAAACATTTCCCCACATAAACAGCGATTGATCTCTTAATTCCCGGCCACCAGAAAAGTGTCTTTAAATCCTGGTACATCTTATCACTTCCAGGATGAATTGAATACCTAGACTTGTGTGCTTCATCGAGGATTACTTCTCGAATTCCTCCGTGTTTTGGCACCCAAGTCCTTCCACCATATATGTATGTACCATCGTCCCCTATCTCCAACTGCTTCTCCATTCCAGTCAATCCTTCTTCTTTCAATTTTTCTTCCTTTAATGCCTCGCCTTGAGCTTCCTTCAATTTGCTATAAGGTTGGTATACACACTCATTCTTAAGGCTCGTACTTGAAGAGGTTTCTCTCTTTCCTTTCGACTTAACGCATCCGCCACAACATTGGCCTTACCAGGGTGGTAGCGGATCTCATACTCATAATCATTCAATAGCTCAACCCATCTTCTCTGATGCATGTTGAGCATATTTTGGTCAAGGATATGCTGCAAGCTTCTATGGTCGGTGTAGATAATGCACTTTGTGCCATAAAGGTAATGCCTCCACATCTTAAGGGCAAACACCACGGCACCCAACTCCAGATCGTGCGTCGTGTAATTCTTCTCATGATCATTCAGCAGTCTCGATGCGTAAGCAATCACCTTATTACGTTGCATCAATACACATCCTAGTCCTTGACGCGAAGCGTCACAATAGACCACGAAGTCTTCTACTCCTTCTGGAAGAGCAAGTATAGGTGCACTGCATAACTTCTCTTTAAGCGTTTCAAACGCCTCATTCTGCTCTCGCTCCCACACAAAGGTTGTGTTTTTCTTGGTTAGTGCGGTCAAAGGTTGCACTATACGCGAGAAGTCCTTTATAAATCTTCGGTAATAGCCAGCCAGTCCTAAGAATTGCTTTATCTCCGTAGGAGTCTCAGGAATCTTCCAATTCTTTATGGCCTCAATCTTGGAAGGGTCAACTTGAATCCCTTCCTTATTTACCACATGACCTAAGAATTGGATCTGGCGCATCCAGAATTCACATTTCGAGAACTTGGCATATAGTTGCTCATTCTTGAGCAATTCAAGGATTAGCCTGAGATGCTTCTCGTGCTCGTCTTTAGTTTGAGAATAGATCAGTATGTCATCGATAAACACGATCACAAACTTGTCGAGGTAAGGGCGGCAAACGCGATTCATGAGGTCCATGAATGCTGCTGGAGCATTAGTCAGTCCAAAGGGCATGACCAAATACTCATAGTGTCCATACCTAGTTCGGAAGGCAGTTTTGGGTATATCTTCTTCTCTTATCTTCAGCTGGTGGTATCCTGACCTCAAGTCTATTTTGGAGAAGTAACTTGCTCCCTGCAATTGATCAAATAAGTCGTCTATTCTCGGGAGAGGGTAACGGTTCTTTATGGTCAGCTTATTCAACTCCCTGTAATCAATACACATTCGCAGCGTTCTGTCCTTCTTTTTCACGAATTGCACCGGGGCACCCCATGGAGAGACACTCGGACGTATAAATCCCTTGTCCATTAGTTTTTGAATTTGTACCATTAGCTCCTTCATCTCGGGTGGGGCGAGCCGGTACGGTGCCTTGGCTACTGGTGCAGCACCAGGCATCAAGTCTATCTGGAATTCCACCTGTCGATTCGGAGGAAGTCCTGGTAGTTCTTCCGGAAACACCTCTGGGTATTCCGAAACTACGGGAATCTCTTTGATTTTCTTCTCTTTTTGGGTTTTCATCACATAGACTATAAAAGCTGGACATCCCCTCTTCAAGCTCTTGGTAGCTTTCAAGTGAGATATCATAGGGGATAGAGTGTTACTTCTTTCTCCTTCTACCACTAACACTTCTTCGACGCTCAATGGTATCTTGAGCAGTCGCTCATCGCATACGATTTCAACTTTATGCTTCGCTAACCAGTCCATACCCACGACCACATCAAATCCTCCTAACTAAATGGGCATCAAGTCAATCTTAAACACATTCCCTTTTAGATTCAGGGGGCAATCCCTAATGATTTCGTTAGCTTCTAAAATATTACCGTCAGCTAGTTCTACGGTAAATGTATCAGTCAAGGTGCACGCGTCTAAGTCAATCAATTGCCTAAAGGTACTAGAGATAAAACTAGCAGTCGCTCCAGTATCAAACAGTACAGTAGCGGGATGATTATTTACAAGGAACGTACCGTTGACAACGTCGGGTTCCTTACGAGCTCCTGCTGGGTCCATAACGAAAGCTCTTCCCTTAGGCTTATTGGGCTTGGCATCCTTGTCTCTACCCAGCTTAGGACACTTGTTCCTCATATGCCCTGGGTCCCCACACTCGTAGCATTGTTTCCCCGGTACATAAGTACAGTCTTTAATTAGATGGCCTGTTCTCTTGCACCTAAAACAGGGCATCGGGTTACATTCTCCTTGATGATGTAACTTGCACTTGCTGCAGAGTGGGCTTGTCCCCGTTTACAATCTCCGGTTTTTGCTTCCTTGATCATCACGTCTCACTCCTTCAGAACTCCTTCTACTCGACCCACTGCTACTTCCAATCGCTCTTTTTGCTTCAAACCACTTCCTCTTGTCTCCAACAAACTTCTTCTTCTCATCAGCCCTTCCTTGATCGGTCCATCCAGCCCTAATAAGATCGTCAGTCAGACTGCTGGTAAGGTCGACAGCAGCTTGTAGGGTCACAGGCTGAGAGGCACGAACCATACCCCTAACTCTTGGGTGTAGTCCCCAGATGAACCGTGCTACACCTTTGGCTTCTGGCGTCACCAAATGTGGCACAAGTCGGGACAGGGCTAAGAAACGATTGATGTATTCGGTGTAGTTGGGTCCCTTCATCTCCAAGCTTAATACAGACAGTTTAAAAATTTTTAGCATCTCAAAAGCAGTCAACATAGTATCATCCAAACGAGTAGAATCAGAGTCATGCTCTTACAATTTGGAAGGTGCCATCACCCCCATAATATAAAAATAATAGTCTCAAACAAGAATTCAAATAGTTTTCTTCTACTGTCCACAGACAGATAAATCCCACTGAGTACTCCAGTTCTCACATCCACTTCCTCTTTAACCATCCAAACCACCCTGTACCCTTCTTCCTCTGCTCCTGCTCCAAACGCTTCACTCCCTGTGTAGCCATCATCGCCTGGAACTGGGCCGACTGAGAAGTTCGAGTGGCGTGCTGAACAGTCAGCTCATGACGGCGAACAGTCCTCAAAATCTCATCTAGTGTCGCATCGTAGGGTCCTACATCACTCGCCTGGCGACTCGACTGGGAGTACCTATCACCAGCCAGTACAGTGGGGCCGTCATACATACTATGTCTCGGCGGCATCAGGCGCTCGTCGCGAGGGTCAAACAGTGGGGGTACCGATGTCGGAATCCTAACAGGCGGGGGAGGAGGAGGAGGCATCCTAAAGGATACGGAGGATCCTGGTCTAACGCTTTTGCGAGGTCGGGTGACAGTACGCGCACCCCTATTCCCAATAGGTGGGATGGGTGAGAGGGTCGGAGCAGCTACTTCAGGAGAGTGGGATCGCGTTCGGCTTCGGGAAGGTGATGTGGAGGAAGAGTCCTCGGAAGCCTCAGTGTCTTCGGACGTGACGGATATCCACCCTGGATGTCCGCATCTCCGGAGGTACGCCTCATACTCCGTCTGGGGTTTCTCTCTCCTTAGGTGTCCGGTAGGAGCGGTCTCAGCGTCGGGGTGAGCAGGCGCCTTTCCTTTATCAGCCATTATCGTTATCCTGTAAGAAATACATCATGAGTAATTTGGTTTCTCATAGCTCATGATTTACATAATAGTACTACTAATAGTAGTGATGGCAATAGTATCTGTTATTCCAACATATAGTTGTCTGTTTTGCCCAGATCAATAGTTTCTTCAAGTAGTATCGGATAACATAGTTCATCATAAAAAAAATCATTTAAATCCCTTTTTTAAAATTAGTTTCAAATCATCAATATAAACCAGAAAAAGTCCAACCTTAACCTAAAGATCAGTGATGGAAATTACGCGTCCGGTAAATTCATGATTACGTTGATCAAGTGTAATCATCAATTTACCCAACCCGATCAATCCAACACTTCCCATAAGGACAGTCCTAGGGTATCAGGGTTGTAGCCTAGGGTCTACTATGGCATTCCCGACTTCTCTACAACCTTTGGCTCTGATACCAATCTGTCACACCCCGGGCCCAGATAGGGTGGGACGTCACAGACTAGCAAAAACATATGGCAGTGGAAACAAACCATTATAAGAGCTCAAAGGAGAGAATATCACATGGCATTAAAGTTTTAAAGAGTAACGGGGCTAGATACACATCAAGACCCCAATTAAGTTTTACAATCAATCATAAAAATAAAATTTTACTTGTTCAACACACAAATATAAATTGGTCAAATGTTTCATCAAGGAATAAGCCAATGCCATGTCACGGGGGTAAGTCTAGGTCTTCAAACAGCTAGGATCTCTTCAAACATTACCTGAAACATGCTCAAAAGAAAATTGTGTCAACTATAAAGTTGGTGAATTCAAGTGCTTAAAGTTCAAAAACAAAAGGACTTAATAAATCCTTCTTTGATTAAAAGAAAAATAATCATTGTTTATCATCGTGGGAGAAATAAAATCATAATCAACCCTGCCCTCAGTCCTGGTTAGCCTCTTCTAAAGTTGTGTTTTACCGGATATTCCCGAAGGAAGAAACTGAGCCCCATACCAGTGAACCCTACCTGCCCGGATGGTTCACCATAGAATCTTAACAAAACTTGTTACATGCCACAACGATCCCTCAGGATCTCATTGGGGTAACCTCCCTGGAACGGAAGCCACTGTGTGTGGGGGATTCCCCAAATAGATCTATCCATATAAATCAAGCGGTTCACGAAAGAATTAATGATCATGATATAAAAATTAGCAGGTAACCACAATCCCACATGGTATCATCAAATAAAGCACAATCATAGTTCATAAAAGTAGAGCATGTTCCATCCCAAAACAGTAGTAAAAAGGGGGATCACTAGAACTCACCTTAGGTTTCCAAATCAAAGTTTCCTGATGTGCCGGGAAGTGTCACAAGTCTAGCACCCTAACAAGTACATATTAAGCAATAAGCTACTGCCCTAAACTCATATCAAGTGCAACAATGGTGTCAAGCATTTAGCTATAGGGTATGGCTTTGGTTTAGTGAAGGTTTGTATAAAAAGTTTCCTTTTATGGCAAGTCAAGGCGTCTTCATGAAAATTAGGGATTTTCACTTCATTAGATTAGGTATATTAAGAGATTTTATTGTTCAAGTGTTTATTAGCTTCCTGGAAGTCGGTTATAAGGTTTGGAAAAATTTTACAGTTTAGTCCCTCAAGTTTCAAAATTGACAGTTTCTACCCTTAAGTTTAGTTTCTTGCCTTTTATGTCATTTATGTCCAAAATCAGATCAATATAGTAATATTATGATTATTATGGAGTAAGTGGTTCAAAACTTTGGTCTACGGGTTCGATTTTGAAAAGTGCGCGTTTAACGCTCCCGGTTGCGGTAAAAGCCGGATAATTTTAATTGTAAATTGGAGTTTTCAAATATTTAAATTTTGGACCAGTAGGTATTTTCTAAGAGACTTCTTTATAAATTTCTAAGTCCTTAAATTGTGTAAATTGGCTTTTTATAGTCAAAATCTTGTTTTCACGTTTGACCCGTTAATACGCGGTTTTGACCGGGTTTGACCATTTTAAGCTCATTTGACCGAGTTTTTAAATATTTTAGGTCCTTTATCACTTATCCTACTGAAATCACATGATTTTCATACATCTTAGTTTTGAACTCTATTTTTATAGATTTTTCTCATAAACTATGCTCGGTTTGTACCCGTTTTTTAGTTAAAATGCCATTTATTTGAGTCTTTGACCACTTAACTTATCCATTGACTCCAGAATACTTTATTTATCATTTTTGAGCCTGGAATACTTTTTAAGAATGTTAAATTCATAATCTTACTATTTTTAAGTCATTTTACCATGTTTTCGGGTCCCGAAAGTGACTAAAAGAGGGTAAATCACATCATGTCCTTTATTCCAGAGATTAAACATTGCTAACACTTCAAATATTCACTAAAACCTACTGAAATTTCAGTCCCAACATGTTGCCTAGTTGATCTATACATCCATATGCTTCAAATATGTAGAAAATGTCATAACCGACAATTACACTAGTGTAAACCATCATAACTTGAGTTTAAATGTTTCCAACACTTCATTTAACTTATAAGCAGATTATTAAGGTGTCATTAAGTCGTTCATGAGTAGGTTATGGGTCTTGTTTAAAAGGATTTTTCAAACAAATGCTCAAGAGGGTGTTGTTACATGTAGAAAGGGGGTTTCAAGGTAAAATCCATGTATCAACCGTGGGTTTTAGTATGTAGCCACTTGGAACTTTTAAAAACAGGTTCTTTGGAGTCCCTTAAGTCATAAAAATGCAGGTTACAAGTTTGGTTTACAAGAGTTTAAGCTTTCACAAGTTAGATGATGTCAAAACACTCCAAAATGAGGGTTTTCATGGTGGAAATCGGTTTCCACCTCAAGAATGGCTAACAAAACATGAAGTTTACCTTCAAGAACGTTGGTAACTCCTTAAGAATGAGATGATGGTGAGATGTTTCTGCTACAACAAAGAAATACACGTTTCTTAGATGTCAAATGAAGAAAACAAGAGAAATGTCACAAAACCGACATCTTGAGCTTACACTCGAAATAACTCACGGTTTGGAGGGTGTTGATGGCCGTGAATGGCTTGAAAATCCTTGGACTTGAATGGAGAAACTCGATCTAAGGCTGGAAAGGTGGAACAAACACGGTTGTGCGACCAAATCTTGCAAACAAGGCTGCTCCTTTGCGGTTCTTGCTCTTGGCCGAATGGATCTTTGTGTGGTCTTCGAATTTCCTTCACAAAACTAGAGAGAATAGTTGGGAGTGTGTTGTGACGAGTGTGAGTGTGTGTGTTCAGCTGGTGACTTCAGATATAGGGAGAGAGAGAGGGAGAGAGATGGAGAGAAATGCATGAAAGGCTAGTGGGTGAGAGGGGTGGTGTGAAGAGGAGAGGAGAGCGGTGAGGAAGGGGGCGGCCGATTTGGAGTGTAGTGGGGAGGGTTTTAATTTAATTTTAATTGTAAATTAATATTGTGTAGTGTAATTTTGTAGTATTGGGTATTATGTATTATTTAGTGGAAAGGTGATTTGAGGTGTCTAATGCATACCCATGCATGCATGGCCGAATTTATGCAAGTGTGAGTGTGTATGCTCACATTTTAATTGTCTTCTCTTGAGTTTAATTTTGTAAGGGTGACTAGTTGACATTCCTGGAACACTAATTTTTAAAATGGTAGAAACCTAAATTGGTTAAAAATCCAAAGTAAAAATCACATGAAATCATAATTTACATCAAATAGCAAGAATTGATTCCAATATCATAGTAGGGTTGTATACTTTCAATTATTAGCACTCATAGCATGGATAATGATCCAAGTAATCTAGGGTTAGGGTAACAACCTGGAGGTCGGTTGTCACACCCTCATACATCAGCTTCAGTGCTTCCTATAGTTGCTTGGTAGTTTTGCACTTCTTGAAGCCTCTGTAGATGGAGTTTGGAAGAGCAGTTTGAAGGGCTGTCATGGCTTTCTGATCAATCTCTATTCTCTTTATGTCTTCTTCAGAGTAATCAACCATAGCCTTTGGAATCATACCACCACCAGTAGCAGAAGTGGTGCTTGGTATGTAAGGTCCTTCAACAATAGAGTCCCACATCCTGGAGTCTTGAGACTTGATGAAGCCTTCCATTCTTTGACACCAAGTATCAAAGTCTTCAGGAGTGATCAGTGGAGACTTTGTCATAGTTCCAGTTTCCATATCAGCTTTGGTAATAGCTGCCATTTGAGTTGTTAAGTATTTTGTGTGTGTAAGGGATCTTAAGATGGTGAGATCTTATATCAAGAGCCTGGAATGCTCTGATACCGAATGCAGGACCGGTGAAGGGTATGCACTTACAACACAACAACACAATGAGGAGAGTTACTTAGAACACTTAACAGATCAAATAGGGAACTTGTTAACTTAAGTGAAAGATGCTAAGAACTCAAGTAAAAATTAGACAGAACAAGATAACAAACAACACAAGTATTTGGTTTTCAAGAATGTTGTATATTGATTCTCAAGTTCTATTACAAATGTTACAAAGCATACAAAGAAAGTTACAAGTACTTGAGATACATAAACTACATCCTATAGCCGGCCATACTTTGAAAGCGAGTTGAATACATAAGACTAGACAACAAAATCAAATGTAGAGCCAAAAGGCAGATTTCCTTTTGACTAGTGACTATGACATGCCATAGCTCACATCCTGATATATTAAAAAAGGGATAAAAGTACATAAAGTAGAAAGCACCGACTCAAGACCTCAGTGTACAGTTACCAAAAGCATGAACCTTTTCACCAACTCATGTAAGTTGGTGACTAAACAGAGTTGCTGCGGAAAGGTGGTCCAGCTTTATTGTAAAGTACATCAGATAAAAGCATTTCTTCTAAAAGTCTTCAGAAGAAATCTGTTGTAACACCCGGTTATTTTTCTTTAAAGCGATAGAAAGAAGAAAAGGAAAGAAAAGAAATAAAGTCCAAGTTGAGGGACCAATCTTGCCAAAAAGAAGAAAAGGTTTGGAAGAGTGGGTTTCTTGAAGGAGGCAAAAGCTAGGGTTTCTTGAAGAACTAAGTGCAAAAGTCGAAGTCAAGCGGGTTTGTGGGAAGCTCTACCCGAAGAGGCTGTTGATGTGAGTTATAGGACCCCACTTTTACACGTTTTTGACTGATTTTAGGGCTGGAGCACATGGCAAACTAATTTTTGGTTGTGTGGGTGTTAAACCCGTTTGTTGGTTTGCGTGTGTGGTGTGCGAACGGGTGGGACTCTTGTTTGGGTTTGTGATGTTTGAATGATGTTAGGGTTGTGTTTCTAAGGCCTAGGATGGTTGGTTTAAGCTTAGAACAGGTTAGAGAGGGTTTGGGGACCGAGATCTGCAGTTAGGATTCGAAGGGGGCTGCATTCTGCACCCAGCTAGGGCTCATGCGACTGGAAGCCATGAGACCGAATGGCATGCGACTGAGGCCATACGGCTGAAAGGCATGCGACTGGAGGCCATGCGCCTGAATGCTATACGACTGAAGTCAATGCGCCGGAATGGCATGCTACTGAAGCCCATGCGCCTGAAGTCATGTGACTGAAGGTCATACGCATGGAAGTCATGCGACTGAAGGTCATACGCATGAAAGCCATGCGACTGAAGGTCATACGGATGGAAGTCATGCGACTGAAGGTCATACACATGAAAGTTATGTGACTGAAGGCTATGCGACTGAGAGTCCATACGCCTAGGTGTTCATTCGCCCCATAGAGTACATACGCCTAAGTGTCCTCATGCGCCTGGAAGGCCATGCGACTGAATAGTGCCCATACGCCCAAATAGGGGTCATGCGCCCGAAAGAACTTAGTTTATTTTGGGATTCTCGGAAGAAAAGGGTGAATTTAAGCTTTGACTTGGGAGATTCCCGGGGGTTTATGTAAGTTGACTTTTGAGGTCATAGATGTTATGATGCGCATGTATGATGTATGATTGGTGCTTATGCATGATGGTATGTATGTGGTATGTTATGTATGTATGATTTTGCCATGTATGTTGATGTCGTATGTTTATATTCATGTTCCTTGTTATGTATTATTATTTTCCTGTGGCTTTACGTTGAATGTTAATGAATGAAACAAAAAGTATTATGTAACGTAAACTGGAAGGTAATGAAAAAGGAACGTAATGAAAGAATGCATGCATTAATGAATGAATGAAAGTAAGAAAGGCTTGCAAGCAAATGTATGGAGGTTCACACCCTATGAAGGGTGTTAGCTCAACCGTGTGCGGGTTAGCTACCACGGAATGATGCACACTAGGCTTGATCCGCGTGATTAAGCAAATGTATGGAGGTTCACACCCAATGAAGGGTGTTAGCTCAACTATGTGTGGGTTAATTACCCCAGAAGGATGCACACTAGGGTTCAATCCTTGTGATTGACCATATGTATAGGACCCTTTTCGCTTACCCTAGGTATTGGAGTCAGCTTCGTGCACAATGTTCGGGGTCTATGAAAGATCTCAGGCCTAGTACCTGCTTTATGCATGACGGTGGGGTAAGCACATGGCACTGGTTTGAATGAAAGTAATGATTTAATGAAGAATGTACGAATTGAACAAACAAATGATGAAGATAATAATGAAATGTTTTTGTTAAAGTTTCCGCTGCAATGTTTTCCTTAATTTAATGAACCTATATGATTTACGTGCGATGATTGGCCAGCTGTAAGCGTCCCGGGAACGGGGCCTTACAAGTTGGTATCAGAGCCAAAGTTTAAGTGAAACGGGTAAATTTTCAAAATAAACCTTAACTTAAACTGAAAATGGGACGGAAAGGGAAGGGATGCCAATCTGAGTAGCTGCGTGCCATTAGGTATTTTCTTAATGTTAATCGGTATTACGTGCGCATGTTATGTGGTTTATGTGCTGTATGTAGATTTAGATACTGATGTAGTCAGGATAGGTAATGCTCGGGGTATGAAGAGTAAAGTAAGCTGCTAATCACAACTGGCCACCGTAATTAGGAACTTACTATACTTGACATAAACTGAGTTGTTCCCTTGAATGACCGTGTTGGTGTTTGAATCTTTCAGTGTGCTAGAGGATGGCCGATGGTAGATCATCTAAAGCTTCGTGTGGTGGAGGTCGTGTGGAAGTGGTGCTTAACTGCGGCCCAAAAGAGGAAGACCTAGACTCCAAAAGGTGGCTCCTGAAGAACCTGAGACCCTCATCCGGAGGGCGGAGATGAGAGTGCTAATTTGAGGGCCTCAGTGAAAGAGGCAGTTGTAGTGGAGGTTCATCAGGTCATGCAGACGATCCTACCGTCTGTGGTGACCGAAGTGATAAAAGCTGACGAGAAGGAAAGAGAAAGGAAAGGAACAGGTCCGCGGGAGGACAGGAGGGGCCGGAGACCGAAACGGTTCTCTCCGATGATGAAGAAGAGGAAGAAGAGCCTGCGCCGGAGGCGGCACGAGGCTATAATTATGGGGCATTTATGAGATGCAAGCCCCCAACTTTTGATGGTAACGGCACTGCTGCTGCTGCTCACCGGTGGGTGAGGGAGATGGAAGCCGTTCTTGATATCAGCGAGTGTCGGGAAGACCAGAAGGTAAAGTTTGCTGCCCACTCGTTTGTGGACTCGGCTCTGCGTTGGTGGGACAATATTGTCCAAGCCGAGGGTAGTCGGGCGATTGGAAGAATGAGGTGGACTGAATTGAAGAAGTTGGTAATTGAGGAGTTCTGTCCTCACCGGGAGATGGATAAGATGGAAAGGGAGTTCCTGCAGCTGGAGGCGGGAACAATGACACATCAGCAATACACCACCAAGTTTAATGAGATGGCAGGGCTAGTGCAGGATCAAGTGACGCCTTTGTCATGAAAGATTAGAGGTACATCCAGGGCTTGCCAGCAGATGTCTGTAGGCACATGATCGCTTCCTAACCGAGCACGTTTAGGTCGGCGGTTGATTTGGCAGGAAGGTTGTATGACGAGCGAGAGGTGGTGGTGGCTGAGGTGAGCAAGAAGGGTGGTGGTGACCGGAATTGGAATGGGAAGAGGTTTGGTCGGGGTGGTGCCCCGATGAGTAACAAGAGTGCACGGGTGGATGACCGACGTGTGGTCACATCCGGTGCAGGGTCGAAGAGATGTGGCAAGTGTGGGAAGGAGCACATCGGCGAGTGTAGGTGGGGATCGAACGTGTGCTTCAAGTGTGGGAAACCTGGTCATATGGCGAGGGAATGCAAGGCAGGGAGATGTTTTAACTGTGGCAGGGAGGGCCATATGTGTTGGGATTGTAAGAGGCCAAGGGCAGAAGGTTCGGGGGTGAAGAAAGCTGGAGGGGAAGGACAGAAGGCGAGCGCCCGAGCGTTTACGATGACGCAGGAGGAGGCTAGGACGGACCCTGATGTTGTGTCAGGTACGTTTCTAGTAAACCAAACTTTAGCCTCTGTGTTATTCGATTCTGGTGCTAGTAAGAGTTTTATTTCTGCTGCTTTCTGTGCTAAACTGCCTATTAGTAGTAGGAGTGTAGACGCACCTTTTGATGTAGAAACTGCCATAGGTAAGTCTACCAGGATTTCTGTGATGATAGAAGGTTATGACGTGGAATTAGAAGGTCATAAGTTTCCGGTTAGACCCTTCCTGATGGCCTTGGGCGGGTTTGACGTGGTCCTAGGAATGGATTGGTTAGCGGACTACGAGGCGAAAATTGTGTGTTGCAAGAAGAAGATTTGTTTGACAGCGCCTGACGGGAGTTCGGTGACGGTTTATGGTGATCGGGTCACTACGATTCTGAAAGTGATTTCAATGGCGGTGGCGGGAAAGTGCATGAGGCGGGGTTGTAGTGCCTACTTGGCATATGTAAAGGATGTGGATACGCCAACACCACAATTATCTAATGTACCGGTTGTGTGTGAATTTCCAGATGTATTTCCCCAAGACTTACCAGGAGTGCCACCTGACCGTGAGATTGAGTTTCAGAATGACTTGATACCGGTGCCCAACCTGTAGCTAAGGCAGCATATCGGTTGGCTCCGACTGAGATAAAGGAGTTGATGGAGCAACTACCGAGTATCTCTCCTTGGGGTGCTCCGGTTTTGTTCGTGAAGAAGAAAGACGATAGCATGAGGATGTGCATCGGCTACCGTGAGCTGAATAAGCTGGCGGTGAAGAACCGATACCTGTTACTGAGAATTGATGATTTGTTTGATCAGCTTCAAGGTGCCAGTTGGTTCTCAGGATAGATCATCGATCGGGCTACCATCAGTTGAAGATGAAAGAGCAGGATATCCCTAAAACGGCTTTTCGCACGCGTTATGGTCACAACGAGTTTCTCATTATGTCATTTGGTTTGACCAACGCGCCAGCTACTTTTATGGACTTGATGAATCGAATGTGTCGGCCAATGATGGATAAATCAGTGATTGTGTTTATTGATGATATCTTGATCTATTTAAGGAGCGAGAATGAGCATGTCGGTCACATTCGAGAGGTGTTGGAAACGTTGAGAAGGGAGAAGTTGTATGCTAAATTCTCCAAGTGCGCGTTCTGGTTGCGTGAGGTTCAATTCTTCGGTCACGTGGTGAATCCCGAGGGGATTATGGTAGATCCGGCAAAGGAGGAAGCGGTGATGCAATGGAAGTCTCCAAAGACGCCATCCGAGATTCATAGTTTCTTGGGTTTGGCAGGCTATTATAGAAGGTTTATTCAAGACTTCTCTAAGATTGCTTCTCTATTAACCAAGTTGACCCGTAAGGACGTAAAGTTTGTGTGGGGTCAAGCTCAAGAGAATACGTTCAAGGAATTAAAGACAAGATTGATTCAAGCACCTGTTTTGTCGCTACCCAATGGAAGTGAAGACTTGGTGGTTTATTCTGATGCTTCCTACTCAGGGTTGGGGTGTGTGTTAATGTAGAGAGGAAAGGTTATAGCCTATCAATCCCGACAGTTGAAGGTTCATGAGGTTAACTATCCTACTCATGATTTGGAGCTAGCAGTTGTGGTCTTTACGTTAAAGATTTGGAGGCACTACCTCTATGGGATGAAGTGCACCATATTCACTGACCACAAGAGCTTGAAGTACTTCTTCGAGCAGAATGTAAGGCCCCATTCCCGGGACGCTTACAGTTGGATCCTCATCGCAATAAAACATATAATTACATTTGTATTTCATAAAACATCGCAGCGGAAACATTCAAAAATGACATTACATTTCATTATAAAAGCTTTTGCAAAATAATACATCGTTAACCAGTTACAAAATACATTGTTGCATTACATCACAAAAGCCTTATATAAATGGATGCCATCCAAAAGAGCTGAGTAGCCGCCCCGTGCCATCCTCAGCAACCATTACCTGCCAACTGGAAACACATAAAAGTCAGCGTTGCTGAGTGAGTTCTAGTTTTATAATAAAACATACTTTTCTTTCGTTAAAACCGTTCTTTACTTTCATGCGATCACACATCATACGTACACATAGATAATATCATTATTATCTTCATCATTCATTCATACTTTAACTTTCGTTCATTCATCGTATGTCATTAACTTTTACATTCTTTCATCATTACATCTTTTCCTTTCCATCAAACCATAAACCTTACCCTTCTGTTCATGGTACTGGACCTAGGCCTATCATAGACCTTCAATAACGGTGCATTGCCCCTCTGGCCACAGTACCATTGCCATATGCAATACCTTTCTGTTCATGGTAGTGGACCTAGGCCTATTATAGACCTTCTATAACAGTGCATCGCACCTCTGGTCACAGTACCTAAGGTATGCAACAATGGTTCTATACAAATGGTCAATCACAAAGAAAGACCCCGATGTGCATCCTCCCGGGGGTAGCGAACCCACACACCGTTGGGCTAACACCTTTAATGGCGTGTCCCGACACACAAGGCTTGCAAGACTTTCTTTACTTTCATCATTTATTAATGCATGCATTCATCATGTTCCTCTTTTCATAATCTTTCACTTTACGTTATATAATACTTTCAATTCATTCATTAACGTAACACATAAAGCCACATGAAAGATAAACATTCGTCATAGTAAGGAACATCAACATACACAGTCATCATCATCATACAGGGCAACATCATACATACATAACATTCATCATGCATAAATATGCAACATCATCATCATCATGCCCAACATACCCTCTAAGGTCTAAATAGTCATCTTAAATGAACTTACGGGAATTTCCATGTCAAAACTTACATCTGCACATTTCCCCTGAAAGTCAGTAATTAAACTACACATTTCCCCGGGTACAACAGCCCTACTTGGGCGTATGGACACCCTTCAGTCGCATGGCCTCCAGGCGACTAGACATCTTGCGAATGGACCAATGCGGATGAACACCTATGCGGATGAACACCCAGTCGTGCGAATGGACCTCATGCGGATGAACACCCAAGCGAATGAACACCCATGCGAATGACCTCATGCGGATGGACTCAATGCAGATGAGTCCTATGCGAATGGAGCTAATGCGAATGGACCTCATGCGAATGAAACTAACGCGGATGGGCACCTATGCTACTGGGCCCTCAGTCGCATGACTCCCCATGCGACTGGCCCCCAATCGTACGAATGAATCCTCAATCGTGCGAATGAACCCTCAATCGTGCGAATGAACCTCAATCGCACCTCAATCGGCTGTATGGCCTCCATTCGGTCGCCTAGCCCTAGCTGATGCAGAATGGAGTTCATCCCGAACCCAATCTGTCATTTTCAACCTTCAAGATCATCCAAACCCATTCTAAGCCTAAATCAACCATCCTAAACCTTAGGAATGCATACCACAACACCATTCAAGCACACACAAGCCCGGAAACAAACTCCAAACGCATCACATGCAAACACATACAAATGGGTCAAACACACACACATACAAAAACGGGTTTTCTATGTGTTCCAGCCCCAAAATCGTTTGAAAACATGTAAAAGAGGGGTCCTAGAACTCACACAAAGGACCACAACGAGAAGAGCTTCGAATCAACACGCTACACTTCGATTTTGCACGCTTGAATCTACTCGAACCAACCTTTTTCTCTCTTTTCTCCCTTTCTTCTTCTCCTCTCCCTTTTTTCTGAAATTAGGGTGTGGGAAGAGGGTAATGGCTGCCCTCTCCCTTCAAATATCTCCACTTACCCAACTTTCTCTCGTTGGCGAGTTTGGTCCCCCGACTTTGGACTTTATTTCTTTTTCTTTATTCGTCGGCTTCAAAATAAATAACCGGGTGTTACACAGAAGGACTTAAACATGAGGCAAAGGAGATGGTTGGAGCTCATAAAAGACTATGATTATGAGATCCATTACCATCCAGGCAAAGCCAACGTGGTGGCGGATGCACTTAGCCGAAAAGAGAGGCCCAAGCCGATTCGGGTGAAAGCTTACCAGTTCATCATGACCTTGGATGTGATGAAGCAAGTTAAGGAGTATCAAGATGAGGCATTGAAAGAAGATCGTATTAACTTTGAAAGAATGAGAGGTCTGGTTACGGAGTTGGGTGAAAACACACCCAGTGTTAGAACCCAATTCGGCTGGATGTGGATTCCTCATTTTGGGGATCTACGTGTGAAGATCATGGATGAAGCTCATGAGACTCGATACTCTATTCATCCCGGTGCTACAAAGATGTATCAAGACATGAAGAAAGATTATTGGTGGCTGGGTATGAAGCGTAATGTGGTGGAGTACGTGAGTAAATGCCTTACTTGTTTACAAGTGAAGGCCGAGCACCAAACGTCGTATGGGAAGATCCAACCTTTGGATATACCAGAGTGGAAGTGGGAGCACATCACCATGGACTTTATTACGAAGCTGTCGCGTACCGCGCGACAGTATGATGCTATATGGGTGATTGTTGATCGTTTGATAAAGAGTGCTCACTTCCTACCGATTCACAAGACATATTCATCTGAGAAGTTGACGGATCTGTTCATTAAAGAGATTGTTACTCGTCATGGTGTGCCGGAGTCTATTGTGTCTGATCGTGATACCCGGTTTAAGTCTAAATTTTGGAAGAAATTCTACAACGCAATGGGGACGAGGTTACATATTAGCACGGCTTATCATCCTCAGACGGATGGTCAGTCAGAAAGGACGATTCAGACGTTGGAGGATATGATTCAGGCATGCGCCATTGATTTTGGAGGAAGTTAGGATGACCACTTACCGTTAGCCGAGTTCTCATATAACAACACTTACCATGCCAGCATTGGTATACCTCCTTATGAGATGCTATACGATAAGAGATGTAGAACCCCTGTTTGTTGGGGTGACATTGTTCAGAAGGAGTTGGGGAGTGTCGAGGTGATCGAGGCTACGACTAAGAAGTTGGAAAGGATCAAGGCCTTCATGAAGGCAGCCAAAGACAAACAGAAGTCGCATGATGATATATGACATAGACCGATTGAGTTCCAGGTAGGTGATAGAGTTATGTTGAAAGTCTCACCTTGGAAGGGTATTATTCGGTTCAGAAAGCGGGGAAAGTTGAGCCCGAGATACATAGGGCCTTTTCGAATCATTGCTCGAGTAGGAGAGGTGGCCTATAGACTAGAATTACCAGAGGAGTTAAGTGGAATTCACCCGACATTCCATGTATCTTATCTGAGAAAATATTTGGAAGAAGAAGATATGATTGTACCACTGGAAGATATCGAGATAGATGAACAACTTAATTATGTGAAGCAACCGGCGGCAATCATTGACCGTAAAGAGAAGAGGTTAAGGAATAAAGTGGTTCCACTTGTGCACGTACAGTGGAAGCACAGAAAAGGATCAGAGTTTACGTGGGAGACTGAAGAAGAGATTAGACAATATTACCCACAATTGTTTGAGGAATAACAGGTTTCGGGGACGAAACCTATATAAGGGGGATGGACTTGTAACATGCGGTTATTTTCCTTTAAAGCCAAAGAAAGAAGAAAAAGAAAGAAAAGAAATAAAGTCCAAATTGAGGGACAAATCTTGCCAAAAAGAAGAAAAGGTTTGGAAGAGTGGGTAAAAGGGAATGGCAGCCCATTCCCCTCTCCCATTCTTAGCTCCATTCGGCCAAGGAGAAAGAGAGAGAGAGAGAGAGAGAGAGAGAGAGAGAGAGAAGGGGGCAAAAGCTAGGGTTTATTGCAGAACCAAGTGCAAAAGTAGAAGTCAAGCAGGTTTGTGGGAAGCTCTACCCGAAGAGGCTGTTGATGTGAGTTCTAGGACCCCTCTTTTACATGTTTTTGGCTGATTTTAGGGCTGGAGCACATGGCAAACTGATTTTTGGTTGTGTGGGTGTTGAACCCGTTTGTGGGTTTATGTGTGTGGTGTGCGAACAGGTGGAACTCTTGTTTGGGTTTGTGATGTTTGAATGATGTTAGGGTTGTGTTTCTAAGGCTTAGGATTGTTGGTTTAAGCTTAGATTAGGTTAAAAAGGGGTCAGAGGCTGAAATTTGCAGTTAGGGTTCGAAGGGGCTGCATTCTGCACCCAGCTAGGGCTTATGCGACTGGAAGCCATGAGACCGAATGCATGCGACTGAGGAAATATGGCCGAAAGGCATGCGACTGGAGGCCATGCGCCTGAATGCTATACGACTGAAGTCCATGCGCCTGAATGGCATGCGACTGAAGCCCATGCGCCTGAAGTCATGCGACTGAAGGTCATACGCATGGAAGTCATGCGACTGAAGGTCATATGCATGGAAGTCATGCGACTGAAGGTCATACGCATGAAAGTTATACGACTGAAGGCTATGCGACTGAGAGTTAATTACCATGGAAGGATGCACACTGGGGTTCAATCCTTGTGATGGACAATATGTATGGGACCCTTGTCGTTTACCTTAGGTAGTGGAGTCAGCTCCGTGCACAATGTTCGGGGTCTATGAAAGACCTCAAGCACAGTACCCACTTTATGCATGACGGTAGGGTAAGCACATGGCATTGGTTCGAATGAAAGTAATGATTTAATGACGAATGTACGAATTGAACGAACGGATAATGAAGATAATAACGATATATCTATGTGTATGTATAGTGTATGATCACGTACGATGGTAAAGAACGGTTTTAAACGAAAGATAAAGTATGTTTTATTATAAAACTAGAACTCACTCAACAACGCTGACTTTTATATGTTTCAAGTTGGAAGGTGAGCATTGCTGAGGATGGCGCGGGGCAGCTACTTGGCATTTTTGGATGACATTCTTTTGTTTAATGTTTTTTTGCATTGTAATGCTAACAAACGATGTTTTGTAATGAATGTTGTATTAACTTGCAAAAGCATTTATAATGAAATGGTTGTTTTAATGTTTCTGCTGCAATATTTTCTTTAAGTTAATGAACCTATATGATTTACGTGCGATGATTGGCCAGCTGTAAGCGTCCCGGGAATGGGGCCTGACAACTCTTTTCAGCTTGATTATGTAGGTTTTTCCCCTGCTTCGTTTGATTCCAAATGTTTCAACGTCTCTGGTAAATTACTTTTAATTATTATGTTTTATTTGTCTCTTATATGCGTACTCGATTGTTAGGGCTTTTTAATTCTTTCATGTTTATGTTAGTGTTCCTAGACAATTGTTTACTATAGATTTAGGTTATTGTTTATGTGTTTCATCGACTATACAAACATGATCAGTAGCATGCGACATTTGGAATCCGTTAGAATGATATCACAAGTGTTTTTGTTGTATACAGTTTATCTCATACATGGTATATTGGAAGCTTTTATTTTAAACATTACCCAGATTAATGTATATAATACTTGATACAAATGTCATAGTGAATTCTCCAAAGTTGCATTCTTTGAGTGGTGCAGAATATTGGTGTCTATTGTATATGTGTGTACACATAGACTAACTAACTCAATTATTGACGTTTGCTTTCAATTATATAAATTTTTTAAGTATCTCATATGCATATATTATGGATATTGAAATGTCCCTGATAATGTGATTTATGACAATGACATTTTCAGGCCTCAACCTCCATTGATAGAGCATTGCTACCCCACCTGAGTTACAACGACAATTCTTGGTGTTTGATCTTCCTTCACAAGTGAAAAATATAATAGCAAATGGTAATATTTTTCTAATCATCATTTATAACTAGCTAATTGATTTATTGATTATGTTTTGACTCAACCTCCATTTTGGTAACTTTAGGAGTCATTTTGAGTCATGCTTGCTTTATTTTCTCATAAATGAAGTATAACATGAATACTCATGTAATTTTTTTCAATTGAATTGATCTATATATGCTTTATTTTCGTCGTTGCTCTAGATCATGGTTTATAAAGAAGAAGCTATTCATATGGTATGTAGCTGATCAGTTTTTTTGTTGGTTAATGTTAAATGTCACCTCAATGCTTTTGTTATCTCCCTTACGTGGATGTTTGTCTAATTGGTGGTATGGGAAACAATAATAACACCTATTCCATAATTTATAAATATGTTTCATTCATGTTTTAAGTGTAATGTGTAAGCATATAGACAAATATTCCATTCACATGTATGATTTCATTGACTAAAACTCAAATAATAGCATGTAATTTGGCGGGTTTTCATTCTTGCTTAGCTAGGGTAGTTGAATTGTTGTTTGCTACAGATGTATCGATTTTAGGATATAGGATATATGTCATTGTAGCCTTTTAGATCTATGCCTTTCAAAATTGACTACTAGGATATGCGTATTTGAAATGAACAAGTTGCATTTTGTGAGTTATATGTTTAGTGTTGTAATTTATTAACAAAATGAATGCTATTTATCTTTTTTTATGGCCTAAAATCATTTGTGCAACACATGGCAGCAAAATAACTGATTCCTACCTCCTGTTTAGGTACTTTTTATTAACCATAATCTGTTACTCTTCAGTTTGGTAAGTTTATAATTGAGTTTATCTTAAAGGTTACTGCAAGTTCTTTCCATAAAGTCTTTGTAAAAGCTCAAAGATATCAAATGGAACCTAATTGCTTATATTTTAACAGCCTACTTACCAATAGTACAATGGATTTTGTTGGTGACTAATTGCGTAATCTTATTTTTAATGATTTAAGTCTGTTAAATTCTTTTCAAGGGAGCCTTCTAGGTATATATATTTTTTGTTAGGACCGTGTACGTACGGAGTACTAACTGATAATGCGTGTATACCTAATCAAATAGTGCGGAATCCTATTTGATTGGCGATCCAATCAGTGAGAACGCAGTTTCGATCAATCTAGAGATTAATGAAATGTTATGAACGATCAAAACACGATCAACTGCGATCTATGAAGTTGGAACAGGTTCTCTAGGGTCTCTGGACGGCTAGGGTACGCATGTGAGTCGAAATTCTTCAAGTGTTCTGTTTTTCCACGAATTAAGTGTTATTTATAGGTTAGGCTTTGTCAATCGTGCAACTGAACCATTAGTATGGTTCAGTCGTGCAACTGAATCATACGATTGGTCCATACGCACGACTGAAAGTTCAGTCGTGCGACTGAGCCTATCTTATGTCTCAATCGTGCGACTGATCCAGTCTCCTGGTTCAGTCGTGCGACTGGTCCATTAGCATGAAGTGTTCATGCGTATGGTCCATTAGCATGGTCCATTCGCATGAAGACTTCATACGATTAAGTTTAAACACATTTCTCAACCATCTTGACTAAGAACTATGTAAACAACCACAAACCTATATAGTTAGTTCAATATGCGTTATGATACAATAATCAATGAAACATTAAACAATATAAACATCAAACACATATTTCCTTTCATTTAACTCATTCATTACATATATGTAAGACATGAAAGACATTTTACATTAAGCTCCTAAACTAGGTACATATGTATCAACAAACTCCCCCTTGGACCTAGTTTACATCATTGTCTAACATTCTTCATTAGCTCCTCAAACTTCTTGTACTTTTCCTCTCTTGTAACTCCGGCATGTATCTCGAATGCAAAACAGAGTCGTATGACATTTTGGAACTGGAGGGCTTGTACAATATCCTGCTAGTCATAGATTAGTATCCACTTGTATAAGGTATATACATCGTCAGCAGACAAGTTAGTCAGCCACATAGGGTCAAATACCCGGATAGTATCCATTTGGCTCTCCTTTTGTAAGACTATGACCGCTTCACCTGTTCTCCAATCGTAGTACCACCACTTGAAGTGTGGAGTGAAGTCCTGTGGCATTTCCCTTAGAGGGATTTTGGACTTTGTACGCGGAGGACTCCACTTCAGCACTACCTTAGGCTTTCCAGTAATAGGATCAACTTCAAACTGTTTGATGTACCTCTTCGGTTATTGAGGTCTGAAGTTAACCCACCTTGTGTGGTATTCTTTCCTCAGTGCAGCCTCAAACCAGCCTGACATCTTTCTAGGGTCAGCATACAACAACTTTAGGCGTGCCAGCTGGTTGAGCTCAAAACCAGTGAGAGTCTTTAGATCATGTGGGAATCTAAAGTACTCTATGCCCTTTTCTCTTTTCACTGTATACACATTCAGATCCTTAAAATAAGCCCATTCAATGATCCTTCCTGACACCTTTAAGTGTTTCTTGACTTTGTATAGCTTGGTGTAGACATTGGGCTTTTATGTAGTACGCATGGCTCGGATCTCAACAAAACAGGCCGCCCATTCAGCCTTTTGGATGTCAACATCGGCGTCTGAGGCTTGGGCTTGACCCTCGGTCTTCTCAGCCTCTTTCTCCATCTGATCCAGCTTGTCAAATGTATCACTGCGAGAGTATCACCCAAGTTGGGGACTACATTCCCTCTTGGTCAGTGTACTCTGGATAATGGTCAGCAATGACATCCTCTATCTCGATTTCATCTATGTCATTGAGCTCATCATCACTTGTCACCTCAAAAGTAGGAGCATACTTGACAATTACATCCGGGTTCAGCCTGAACATCTCAGCAAGTTGCTCGTCAGTCAGGTCATGAATGATTTCTCCTACTTCGGGACTATAGCTCACTGACCATCTGACAATCCCTTGCAAATCAAGAATCATTGTGAGTTGAGACTTGATTTGATGAAGGGGAACAACATTGTATTCATCTTGCTGAGATGTTTTGATCTGCTTGATTTAAACATGTAACACATCAATCATTAGTCAATAATCAAGACAGTTAAACGTTAAATATATATAAACATTAAGTACAAAATTTCAATACATGATTCAAGTACAAAAGATTTCAAATACATAAATATCTAATCATTACTTTTGCCATGAATAGCATGCTCGTCAGCCGGAGGGGTTGAGGCTCCCTGATCCCAAGCCTTCTTTGACCGTCGCTCTCCAGCCCGTGTGGATGCTGATGCAGCAGCATCATCTCCTTCATCCACATCTCCTCCCTTCTCCTCGCATTCAGCTCCATCACCTTCTTCATCCGTCTCATCATCATCATCCTCATCATCCTCATCATTATCATCATCACCATCATCGTCTCCTTCTCTGATCTTGAGGGGCTCATCTTTGGAGCCTTTGAGTCGTAATATCAACTTCTTGTTCTTCGCCTCAAGATTATCTATCCTGTGTACTGAAGAAGTCTGGAGCTCACGAAGCTCAGCAATCTCCTGACTCTGAGCTGCTATCTGCTGAGCCTGAGCAGCATTGAGCTCCATCAGCTGGTTTAGCTGTGTAGCTCGTTGCTCATCAGTAGCAAGCAGCTTAAGCACAATCCGGTTTAGATTGGTCAGCTGCTCCTCTAACCCAACGGAGGGCAGAGAGGATCCAAAGCTCAATGGGACCTGAGATGAAGTCCCGGCTCGATGGGTGGTGGTAGTGTTTGTAAGGATTCCTTAAGTCTGATGCAACCCAAAACATCCAACGTGTCTCTGCAACATGCACTAAGTACTGAAGTAAAGAATGCTTCGGAAGTTTTACACAATACACTAGAAGCCAAGACCAATATCTTCCGAAGCCAAGACCAATATCTTCCGAAGCCAAACATGAAGTCTTCCGAAGCCTCAGAGACAAAGTCTTCCGAAACTTCAACCTATGAAGACAAATTTCTTCCGAAGACTTTTAGTACACATGATTTATCTGATGTACTGTTCCACAAAGCCTGTTTCCGCTGCATCTCTGTAAGGTCACCAACTTACATGAGTTGGTGAAAAGGTCCATGCTTTTGGTAACTGTACTTTGAGGTCTTGAGTCTGTAACTTTCTACTTTATGTACTTTATCCTTTTTGTAATAGATAAGGATGTGAGCTATGGCATGTCATAGTCACAAGGTCAAAAGGCAGATATGCCTTTTGATCCTACAATTGATTTTGTTAGTGTCTAGTCAATTGTGTCCAACTGGCTTTCAAAGTAAAGCCGGCTGTAGGTTGTAGTATAAGTATTCCAAGTTCTTATATCTTTCTTTATGCTTTGTAACACTTGTAAAAGAACTTGAGAAAGCAATATACTGCCTCCTTGAAACCCAACTCTCTTGTTCTATCTCTTTACTTTACTTGTGTTCTTTGTATCAACTTGGTTAATCCAGTTCACTGTTTGATCAAAGTTTAGTTGCTCTCCTCATTGTTTTGTTGTGTTGTAATTTGTTTAAGCCCTTAAACGGTCCTGCAATTGGTATCAGAGCTTTCCAGGCTCTTGATATAAGATCTCACCATCTTAAGATCCCTCACACACACAAAAACTAAACTCTCCAAATGGCATCCATCTCAAAGACTGATATGAAGACTGGAACCATGAACAAATCCCCACTGATCACTCTTGATGATTTTGACACCTGGTGTATGAGAATGGAAGGTTTCATCAGGTCTCTTGATTCAAGAATGTGGGAATCTGTTGAGAATGGACCTTTCATACCCAGCACTCCTACTACTGGTGCTGGTATGATGCCAAAAGATGTGGCCAACTACTCTGATGAAGATAGAAAAAGAGTAGAAATTGATAGGAAGGCCATGACTACTCTTCAGATTGCTCTCCCAAACTCTGTATACAGAGGCTTTAAGAAGTGCAAAACAGCTAAACAGCTATGGGATGCACTGAAGCTGATGTATGAAGGCTCCTCTGAAGCCAAGGAGAACAAGAAGGATCTTCTGAAGCAGCAGTTTGAAAACTTCACCTTTAAAGCAGGTGAAACCATGACTCAATAATACTTCAGGTATGTTGAGATAGTGGATACCCTAGTGGATGGAGGAGTTCGTCTTGACAACAGAGACATTGTAAGGAAGTTTATGTCCTCACTTCCTAGGCAATGGACACACTACTGTGTGGTGATCAAGAGGACTGAGAACCTCAAAACTCTTACTCTCACAGAGTTATATGGGATTCTCACTGGATACCAGATGGAGATGAACATGCAAGGTTCATCTGGCAACTCCAACAATCAAATGGGTTCAGCCCTTCATGTGGTTGAAAGGGATAGCATAGAACCCCAACATCATCTTATATGCTACCCTGACAACTCACAAAAGGGTCCTTTCATCACCTTCCCAGAGACACCCAGGGAGAACTTTACTCAAGGAAGCCCATTCCAAGAGACAAGTTCTTCTCAAGCCTTGTTTGTGTCTACTGATGAAAGTTGTGGGAACTCTCTCTTCACTCTTGAAGACCTGGACTGTATCCATCCAGATGACTTGGAATACATGGAGATAGTCCAGCAGATGGCTCTCCTCACTCACAGAGTCAAGAAGTTCTACAAGAGAACAGGAAGAAGGTTTCCAAGCAATGCTACCAGTGGAAAGTTTGGGCTGGATAAAAGCAAAGTTAAGTGTTACAACTGTAACCTTATGGGCCACTTTGCTAGGGAGTGTAAGGCACCTAAAACAAATGGTGGCCAAACACAAGCCAGACCAAACTACACTGACAAAGCCCCTCAGAATGAGAAGCCAAAGCAACATGCTGTTGTTGCTGTTGAAGAGGGAGGCTTTGACTGGAGCTTTCAGGTGGAAGATGCTTCTCCAAACCAAGCACTGATGGCAGACCATGATGAAGCCAAGGTATTGGAACATCTCTGTACTCCTGAATGCATTGCTAAAGTAAATAGATACACGTCCTACAACTTAGAGATGAGATCTGATCTGGAGTCATTAAACATATTAAAATCTGATTTTAGAAAGTCTGAAAATGATTACAAGTTAAAGATAGAGGACTTGGAGAAAACCATTTCAGTACTAAAACATGAACATACAGATTTTAGAACTCAGATCCAGGATCTCATAACTATGTTGACTGAGTGCCAGGCTGAGCTTGTGATTAGCAAAGCCACGGCAAAGAAGAGTGTTCTTGAAGAAGAGACCTTCAAGAACATGATATCCTCATCCCTGCACAACAAAGTAGGCTATCAAAATAGATAGGGACTGGGATCAAATGAGATAGCTCCTCCACACACAATCTTGTCTGTAAGATCTCCTAGGTGTAGAACTTGTAAGATGAGCTTCCTCTCATAGATCCTATAAGTGAGAAGGATGAAGAAGTGATAGTGAAGAATTCCTCTGAGAAGAGTGAAGAAGAGGATTCTACCAAGGGCCACTATCCTTCTGAGGAGAAGAAATATACTGTGATGACCAAGTCCAAGAGAAAGAACTTGATCAGGAAGAGCAAGAGGAAAGCAAAGAAGGCTCAAGAGATCAAGGCTACTTTTGATGCTAAGCAGAAACAAGTCTTTATCTCTGCAGGTTTTAAAGTAGTAAGGACTGAAGACTTCAACCAAGACTCCTCAGCTAAGAGTCCTGGTTCTTGTTCAAATCATCTCAGTATAAAGAAGAAGACTGAGCTGCTGTGTACCATTGCTGCACAGCCTGGACCATCAAACTCCAAGAACAGTTCACAGCCCAAAAGAACTGTCTCAGCATCTACCAAGATGAAGGTGGAGAAGGGATGTGACCAAAGCCAGTCTTGCTCTCAAAAGGAGACTCCTTTGAAGAAGAAAATGTTATGTGTCATGTGTGAAAGTACCTCTCACATTGCTAAGGATTGCCCATACAATCCTAAAAGTACTATCCACATGACCAATACAAAGACTTCAAAGAGTCTCAAGAAGATTCAAGCTTCGGAAGGAAAGTCTGTTTCCTTTGGAAGCTCCAAATCAAAGAAGAAGGTAAATGGAAAATTACCTTCGGAAGAAAAATTGGTCTCGGAAGAAAGGAGTTCTTCCGAAGCACTGAAGTCTGCTGCAGTGACTGTAGAATCTTCCGAAGATTCAGTCATCAAAACTTGTGAAGTCCCTAAAGCTTCTAGGGTTTTGAAGGTCAAGTCCAAGACTCCAAAGGTGGTGTGGAAGTCTAAGAAAGACCAAATGACTGAAGTTTCTCCATCAACAACAACTGAAGATACCCATAGTACAACCATAGGATCTATTATTGTTGCATTACCTTCCTTTACACTTAGTGAGCCCAAGACAAGTAAGGCTTGGGTTTCCAAATGTAACTAATCATTTTCTTTGTGCAGGAACAGCTCAAGACAAGCAGGAATGTCTGGATAATTGATAGTGGCTGTTCCAGGCACATGACAGGCAATAGGTCTCTACTCCATAATTTTGAGAGAATTGATGGAGGACCAATTGCCTTTAGAGGAGATGAAGGTGGTTACATGTCAGGAAGGGGCAAGGTCATAAACGGTAAGCTCAGCATTGAGAAGGTAAACTTTGTTAAGGAGCTTGGGTACAATCTTCTGAGTGTATCCCAATTTTGTGATCAGAGTCATAACATTCTCTTTACTGAGCATGAGTGCATTGTTCTCAAGCCTAGAGTGGTCATTCCTCATGAGCATATCCTGCTCGGAGCCCCCAGGAAAGGGAACATGTACAAGATGGATTTGCAAGAAACATCTCCCTCTGGAGAAGTTTCATGCTTTCTATCTAAAGCAAATAGTGATGAGTCTTCCCTATGGCATAAAAGAATGTGCCATGTAAACTTTAAGAACATGAATAAGCTAATTAAACATGATTTGGTAACTGGAATGCCAAAGAAAGAGTTTACAAGTGATGATCATTGTGTTTCATGCCTGAAAGGGAAGCAACATAAGGTATCTCACAAGCCTAAGGAAAGAAACTCTATCACTACTCCCCTACACCTGTTACACATGGATCTCTTTGGACCCACCAGTGTAATGAGTCTAGGAAGGACCTCTTATTGTTTAGTGATCACAGATGATTTTACAAGATTCACTTGGGTTTTCTTTCTTAGAACTAAGGATGAAACCCCTGAGATTCTGAAGAATTTCATCTTAAAAGTTGAGAATCAAAGTGATCACAAGGTCAAAAACATAAGATGTGATCAAGGAACTGAATTCAAGAACCAAATCCTTGATACATTTTGTGATGAAAAGGGTATTACAAGACAATACAGTGCTCCCAGGACCCCTCAGCAAAACGGAGTTGCCGAGAGGAGAAACAGGACACTTATTGAAGCTGCAAGAACTATGTTGTCTTACTCTAAACTGCACATCACCTTCTGGGCAGAGGCAGTAAATACTGCTTGCTATGTGCAAAACAGAGTTTTGGTAGTTAAGACACATGGTAAGACTCCTTATGAACTTTGGCACAAGAGGAAACCTTTCATTGGTTTTCTCAGGTCATTTGGATGTCCCTGCACCATCTTGTATACCAAGGATCAAATTGCCAAGTTTGCTGAGAAATCAGATGATGGACACTTCATTGGATACTCTTCCCAAGCTAAGGCTTATAGAGTATACAATCTCAGAACTAGAATTGTTGAGGAGTCAGCCAATGTGACTTTCAATGAACACACACCTTGTGTGGCTGGTTCTGGTCCTGATTGGCTATTTGATTATGATTTAGTTACCAACTGTTTTAACAAATCTTGTGAGAATGTTTCAGGATCTGCAGAAAATCTAAATACAGGTGATCCTGATCCAAGATTTGAGCTAGGAAGACCCTCAACTCATACATCTTTAGCTCCAGTTGGAACTACTTCAGCAAATGAGGTCTCTATCAGCACTACAATAACAAATTCGGCTGAAACATCTGGTATGCCTTCAAATTCCAGCTCAGAGGCTCCTCAACCAGATAAAGATACCTCAATTGTAGAAGACAACAATGGTGATGGTGATAGTGATCAGGAATTTCTTGATGCTAATAACCACACCATAGATGACAACATCAATGATGTCACACACTCATTGGATCAAGTTAATCTTGATAAGTGTGATAATGTGGAGGGTGAATCATCTATGCCAGATCTAAATTTCTCAAATTTGGATCTTTCTCAGCAACTTGTTGTGATCCCTCAGCTAAGGATCTACAAGTCTCACCCCACCACAAACATCATTGGACATGTTGTCATAGGGGTAAGAACAAGAGGACAAACCCATGAAGCAAATGTTTGTCTTCACTCTTGTTTCTTATCTCAGATAGAGCCAAAGAAAGTTGAAGAAGCTCTAAAGGATGGAAGTTGGGTTGAAGCTATGCAACAAGAGCTGCTTCAATTCAAAAGGTAGAAAGTTTGGAACCTTTGTCCTCTTCCTCATGGGAAGACTACCATTGGAACCAAATGGGTTTTTAGGAATAAGAAGGATGATATAGGAATCATCATCAAGAACAAGGCTAGACTAGTTGTTCAAGGATACACACAAGAAGAAGGGATTGACTACACTGATGTCTTTGCTCCTGTGGCAAGATTATAAGCTGTTAGGATATTCCTGGCATTTGCTGCATCCAAGAACTTCAAGGTCTTCCAACTTGACGTAAAGTGTGCTTTCTTATATGGAGTGATTGATGAAGAGGTTTATGTCAAACAGCCACCTGGTTTTGTAGACCCGATCATCCTGATTATGTCTGCAAGCTTGACAAAGCTCTCTATGGGCTGCATCAGGCACCCAGGAAGTGGTATGAGTGTTGGTCCATGTGATCGATGAACAGTACAATTGATAGGATAATTTGATCAATATCACATACACAAACCAAATAACAACAATTGAGAAGTGAATATGATGAATCAAGACATAATTGATATTCAAATGAACAAACTCACTCAATAACAATAAGCACAATTGTATTTCAATGAAGTAACTGCTTAGAAATGATAGTTTGCAACAGAATTCCACGATTAGGGTTTTGCAAACTTACCATACAAAGTGAAATGACAATAGTATATATAGCAGTCATAGTTTCGCTGACAGTTTCGCTACCAGCGAAACTGTCATGCCGAAACTATAGTTTCGCCCGGCAGAACACAATTTCGCCGGGTAAACCAAAACAGCAAACTGTGAGCGAAACTATAGATTCGCTCACAGTTTCGCTGGACTGCCAAAACTGCTAATTACTAACAAAATACAAAATGAAACTAACAAAAGTCCTATTACAATGTAAAGTAAACATCTATACTAAAGTGAGTCCAACCTAACATGATCTTCAATACTCCCCCTAGGTCGGACCTCACTGTCTTCACTTCTCTTGGTTTGACTCGTCAGCTCCGGTTTCCTCAGCTACTGTTGGTCTATCTTCATCACCTCCTGCAGCAACATCTTTAGAAGCTTCAGCCACTGATTCTCCAAGGTTAATTCCTGCATCACCAGCTTCCTCCGAATGACCACTAGCTCTAGCAAACTGCCTGGTCATGTCTTGAACATCCATGGCAAAGTCATCTTGTGCTCTCACCTTTTCAGCCAAACTCTTTACCTCCGCCCGTACACCTCTTATTTTGTTCGCCACATTCATAAACAAGCTTGCCTCCTTTCGTGTTTCCTCTCCTGCCCCAGCCTTAATATGATTTTCACAAAGAATCAAGAGATCTTCATCACAGAAGCTGAATAACTCCATTGGGTCAAACACCCTAAACTCTTTTCCTTGTTTGGCTCTAATCACCGCCTCGCCAGTGTTATTATCATAGAACCACTTTTCAAAGTCCTGTAAACGTGGAGGAAGAGGATCAGCCAATCTTACTCTGTTTACAGTCTTAGGTGGTTTGACTCTCAAAACAATCCTCCCTTTGCCAGTCTCCCAGTCTTTATCTTTCTTCGATCTCTTTCGTTCAGCCTTCATGTATCCAAATGACTCAAAATTATCATTAAGGCCATTTTTAATTTCCTTCTCAAGAAATACTGCCCTTTCACTTAAATGAGCATTAATCAAAGGCAAGGTGGCCAACCGTCTCATATCCCATCTAGGCAAGGTCTTAAAAGCCTTCCTCTTGAGCATGTAACTAATATTGCCTCCTCTTCTTTTAATAAAAAACATCTTTAAGAAAGGATTATAACACCAACTTATTATCTTCTTGTCTGCCTCTTTCCTGCTTAAACTCTCCATATTTTGAAACAAAGGAGTAAGTTCTTCAGCCTCCTTCTCCTTCACCAACCAATCACTCTTATCCATCTCAAACACATCACTTTCATCATCTCCCTTCTTAGCAATATACACCAAAGGTCTCTCATCTACTTCATAGAACTCCGGTTCAGAATCATAATCAACCAATTGCTCATCCTCCTCTTCTTCATCAATCAAACCTTTTCCTTTATCTGACACTTCCTCATTAGTAGCTATAACGACCACTTCTTCTCCCACAATATCCTTATCAAAATCAAACTGTAGGTTAACAAACCCTGCTTCAATAATATCATCTTCCTCATTTCTTCCAGCATCTTCTCTTGGGATCTCTTGTTCCCTTGCTTCAGTATCAGTTGCTCCAGAAGTGCCCTCTCCTACCTTGGATGAAGTACCCACATTCAAGAATGAGTACTTAGATATATCAGTCATATCATCTAACTCAGATTGAGTTAGTTGACTAGGTAGGCCAGCAGCAGCTTTCATCTGAGAAATTTCTTTAAACAATCTCTTAATCAAATTATTCTGGTCAACCAACATCTTTTTCATTCCTTCAATTACCTCATCTTTCTGTTGTTCCCTAATCTCCTGATTCGTCAGTTTAGTCTTTATCATACTTAACTCATTTGCCAATGAAGTATTTAGACTACGAATCACATCCTCATCAAGACCAGCACTAGCCTCTTTCCCTGCTGTGAAACCCTCGTGTCTATGTTTTGTTCTTCGTTCAGGCTCAACAAAGTCAGTTTTCTTTTTAGACCTTCGTTCTTTCTCCACCCTTATTTCCTCTGATTGTGTATCTATGTCTTCTTCGAAATCATAATCTTTCTCTTTTGCATATCTCTTTCTCTTCTTAGCTGCATTAGCTTGTTTCACCCTTGTTTCCTCAGCCCTTTTGTTTTCAGACTCATCGACCCGTATGATATAATTCCATCGTTCTGGTGGGTACATATTTTCCCAGAGATGGGTTATTTTATCACTGAAATCATGGCGGATAGCACAGCAATCAGCAAATATTCGAGGATTCATCTGCACTAATCTCTTAACTTCACCATGTTTAGGAACACTAGGAACAAGATCATCAATTGATAGGATTCATCTGCACTAATCTCTTAACTTCACCATGTTTTACACAATACACTAGAAGCCAAGACCAATATCTTCTGAAGCCAAGACCAATATCTTCCGAAGCCAAACATGAATTCTTCCGAAGCCTCAGAGACAAAGTCTTCCGAAGCTTCAACCTATGAAGACATATTTCTTCCGAAGACTTTTAGTATACATGCTTTATCTGATGTACTGTTCCATAAAGCACCTTTCCGCTGCATCTCTGTAAAGTAACTAACTTACATGAGTTGGTGAAAAGGTCCATGCTTTTGGTAACTGTACATTGAGGTCTTGAGTCTGTAACTTTCTACTTTATGTACTTTATCCTTTTTGTAATAGATAAGGATGTGAGCTATGGCATGTCATAGTCACAAGGTCAAAAGGCAGATATGCCTTTTGATCCTACAATTGATTTTGTTAGTGTCTAGTCAATTGTATCCAGCTGGCTTTCAAAGTATAGCCGGCTGTAGGTTGTAGTATAAGTATTCCAAGTTCTTATATCTTTCTTTATGCTTTGTAACACTTGTAAAAGAACTTGAGAAAGCAATATACTGCCTCCTTGAAACCCAACTCTCTTGTTCTGTCTCTTTACTTTACTTGTGTTCTTTGTATCAACTTGGTTAATCCAGTTCACTGTTTGATCAAAGTTTAGTTGCTCTCCTCATTGTGTTGTTGTGTTGTAATTTGTTTAAGCCCTTAAACTGTCCTGCAGTGTTGGTAGCTGTGGTAAAGATGGGTGGTGGTATAGGTATAACTGGTAGAGGTATGGTTGTAGTAGTGGAGGGTTGAGGTGTGGTAGTAATGGTGGGTGGTGTGGTAGTAGTGGTGGAGGGTGTGGTAGTGGTGGTGGTAGCTGTGGTGGTGGTGGTGGTGGTGGTAGAGGTGGTGATCAAAGTGAGTCTCCGTCTCTTACTCTTCATCCCGTGCGGCTGAGCCATCCTTTTTTCCTTGATCCGTTCGAGGAGGATGCTGCCCCTTGGCTGCTGGGCTGGTCTGGGGTGTAAGATGTATCAGTATCAGCCTCCTCAGACTCACCCTGGCGTCCACCTACCGCCCTAATCCCTCGCTCGGTGGCAACCACCTTGCTGCCCACCTTCCGAAGTAATGGCCCCTCATCAGACTCCTCCTCCTCATTAGGACGGAAGTCCTGATGGACTCCTGCCGTATCAGCTACTCCGTGGGTGGATGATTGAGATGTAGCATCTCTAGTAGTGGCCCTAGATTGGGTGGGGCCAGTATCTCCACCATCACCACTATCATCATCATCAGACTCGTCGGAATCAGAATCTGAGTCACTATAATCGTGACGCCACTTTCTCCTAGCTGGCGCCACGTAGTCCTCTCGGGCCAAATGCCCAAACAATCTCCTTACCGGGGGCTTCACCTGCTTGCCCGGGTAAACCTTCATTCGCCCTAGGGTAGTTTCATCCATCACCTCTAGTGTAACTGCATCCTCTCTCTCCTTGGGCAGCGAAGGAAGCTTCTGGTCGATGATCATCTGAATGAAACGTGGGTACATGCAGAAGCCTTCCTTGCCTTTGGCCTCTATGTTCTCCACCAAGTAGGTGAAGATCATCCTCAAAAAGCTAAACGGGTGGTTCAGCACCAGAGCTACATACGTGTTCTGGATCTGATCTGACATCTCATCAAATCTGCCCTTCCTCGAGGCAATACACTTCAGCAGCACATGGGCTAAGTACTTGAGTTGGGGGCACAGGTTGCTCTCGTTGAGCACACTTGCGTTTATGTCCCCCGAGTACTTAGCCCGAAGAAAACATCCTCAAGTTGTCAACGGATGCAGTCTGGTAGGGCAATCACCATCATCTCCCAACTCTAAGACTGTCCTCAGATCCTCCTCACTGATCTCAATGTCTTGACCAAAACAAGCAGCCCATTCAGCCTTTCTGTGTTGATGCATGTATGTCCCTAGATCATGATTTGTAATGTAATAGATCTTGTCTGTCTGATTATGATGTAATATGTAATGATTAATGAAATTATATGGATTGTTTGTGTTTTGTAATGTATAATATTTCATTAATGAGTCGTTATTGAGTTGATTAATTGGGTATATGATTGTTTGAATGGTTACACATCAAGTTATATTAATTAAAACATTCAAACTTAACTTAATGAAGTTCTCATGCGAATGGCCCATGCGAATGGACCATACGCATGAATAACTTCATACGATTGACTCAATCGCATGACTGAACCAGGTGACTGGATCAGTCGTATGATTGACACATAAGATTGGCTCAGTCGCACGACTGAACATTCAGTCGTGCGGATGAATCAACCGCCTGGTTCAATCGCACGACTGAACCATACTTATGGTCCAGTCGCACGATTGAACAATACTAACCTATAAATAGACCCAATTCATGGAAAAACGTAAGCATACATACCATTACGACTCCAGACGTACCCTAGCCGTCCAGAGACCTCCCAAATCGTTCTCCAAGTTCACAGAACACATTAGATCGATTCCCAATCGACTTCTAACGTTAGATTCAATTCTTGATTGATTCTTCGTGTGTTCTCACTGATTGGATCGCCAATCAAATAGGATTCCGCACTATTTGATCTGGTTTACACGCTAATCACTAGGTATTTCGTTCAAATACCAGGTCCTAACAAGTGGTATGAGAGCTTTGGCTCTTGATTACGTGTTGATTCAATCAAGATTGCATAAAAGTTTGTGTTTTTGCACTAAAAACGCAATCTTTGGTGTCAAAAGTGATCTTGGACGTTCCCTGCTCATCAAAGTTTGGTTTCTACGGACTTAGGCGATTAGGACTTGGAAATTTCGAATTTTACGGCTGAAACACGTCAACCTAGAAAATTTCGCAAACAGCAGCTTCAGTCGCACGAGTGACCCATTCGCACGACTGGACTCCATTCGCATTGCTCATTCGCACGATTGGACCTAGTCGCACCTTCATTCGGCCGACTGAACCGTTCGTTCGCATAGCTCATACGCACCAGATTCATTCGCACGACTGAACCAATCGCCCAGTTCAGCCGCACGATTGAACCAGTCGCAGAGTTCATACGCACGACTAGACCATTCGCATCCTTCAGTCGCATCAGTGAAAGTTTGTTTGATTAGACTTAAAGTTATTCGCCATGGAAGATCAGATGTCAGCCTTTACTGCTGGGAAGGACTCTAGGATACAGAACCTGTTGTTGCTTGAGAGTGAGGTGGGTAATCATAATAAACCACCAAAGCTCTTGACTTTAGATGAGTTTCCCCACTGGAAACAACGTTTTGAGATCTACCTCAATGGAGTGGATCCTAATCTGTGGGAAGCCATCGAGATTGGTTATAGTACACCGGTGGGAGCTGATGGAGTTAAGCTAACGTTAGGTGGGATGACGGACGCGCAGTAAGTTAAGTACAATGCAGAGAAAAGGGTATGCATTGATTACACAGTCTATCCCCAAAGACATATTCCACCAGTATTCAGAGAATAAGCAGTCCAAGAAACTGTGGGATGAGCTAGAGAAGAGGTATGATGGGAATGCTTCGTTGAAGGCAATCAAGGCCAAGGAGTTAAAGAAGGAATTGATAACTTCTCATCGATTGGTAACGAGAGTTTAGACGACGTCATAGATAGATTCTACCATTTGATGAGCGAACTGCATACACATGGGGTGGAAACTACCATGGAAGAGAAGTGAGTAACTCTGCAGACGGATTGCCTGATAAGTGGGCTTCATTCGTGTCTAACCTGAGACAGAATGGAATGCTTGCAAAGCTGGATATTATGACTTCATTCTTAAGTTGCGAGAAGAAGCACTTAGGATGAAGTACAGAGCTCAGAAGTCTTCGTACACACAAAATCCAGCTTTGTACAACGCCACGCCTCAAGCTAAGACATCTGGAGCACCTCTCCAGACTGCATTTGTGTCTAGCTCGTCGGGTCCTTCACATGCTTCTCCTTCAGGATCAGACACGTCAGGGTCTTCTTGTACCCACTATATTGGATCTGAAGCAAGTGCTACTAAACTGAAGACCGAGAACCTCGGTAATGTGACTGTGGAAGTAGCTCGAGAGCATATGGATCTTTTAGCTGCAGTGGTTCATTCATATGATGGACTTGTTGCCGGGAAGATTGGAAACTGCCATCTGGCAGACGAGGACTACGAGCGAGCATGTGACGAAATGGAGCTTGAGAGGATGGATATAATGTGGGCCTTAGCTAGTGCTGTCCGGAGGGCGAAGAAGTTTGTTAAAAAGACCGGACAGAACTTGGTAGCTACTAAGGATACCACATTTGGCTTTGACAAGAGCAAAGTGACCTGCTTCAACTGTGGAGAGAAGGGGCACTTCAAGAGAGAATGTGTCAAGCCAAAGAAGACGGGTAACGGGAACCCATTCTCGTCCTTTACTCGCCAAGACAAGCAAGCTTCCAGTTCTACTTCATCAAGCAAGGATCCAAAAGCCTTGACTGCTCATGATGATGAAGGACAGGATTGGAGCTTTAGGTTTGTCTCACCAGGGGCAAACATTGCAAGTGTAGAGGATATTGATGATGATTCTGCGAGTGAAGGTGATCTAGCAGTTGAGATAGCGATGTCACATAGTGAAGAAGCAACTGCAGCCGAGGTCAGTTACAAGCCTAAGAGGAGACTTCCGTCAGAGACAGAAAAGACAGAATCACCAGAACCAGAGACATCTGATGCTGCGTTGATGGCTAGCTCTTCTGAACCAACTCAGGTAAGTACTACTGACCAAATGTTTGATAATCATGCTTGTTCTGCTTGTGATACTTTTAGGAATAGCATAGATGAAAATTTGCTAGGTTATTAGATCATAATGATAACTTAGTAAAAGATTTGCAACTGTGCACTGAGGCTAATAGAGTACTAAAACAAAATGAGCATAGTTATAAAGAAAAGATAGACCTATTGACTAAACAGCTTAGGGAAACGAAGTAGTTGCCTTTAACCAAGCAAATGACATTAGGTACTATCTAAACTCCCTAGAAGACACTAAGAAGCAAAAGGCAGTTCTAGAAGTAGAAGTAAATTCATTAAAACAGAAACTGCATAGTTGGACTAGTTCTTCACACATAGTTCAACACTTAGTGAGAGAAAGGAATAACGGGGAGGGATTAGGTTACAAAGTGGTTCCACCACCACCTGAGACCTTGATGAACACTAAGACTAGACCAGTAAACAATAACCCCATCAAGGATCACGTGGTGTCTACTCCTCTTGTTAGTGATCCAGATACCTCATGTTCATCTATTGAATCTGGACACAAACAAAAGGAGGCCACTTCAAAGGCAAAGGGTAAATTGCCTTGTGTTAATCTGGAAAAGGAATTTGAAAAAGTTAACTTAAAGTCAGGGTCAAACAGAGTCAAATCAGAACCTAAAAGACTTCTAATGTTAATTTTTCACATGCTTCAAGTCAAAAACCAGTTAACCAAAAGGAGAAAGATGTTAAACAGGTTAAACAGTTAACTTTGTTAAACCAGAGAAAACATCAAAAGAACCAGAGTCAAACCTAAAGTGATTGATGTTACTAGAGTGTCACACACTTCTCCACAAAGAAAGTTTACTCATAAAGTTGATAGCAGGTCATGCTACAACTGTGGAGAATGTGGACACATTGCTTCCTATTGTCCTTTCTATCAGACACCTAGGAAGAAGATTGAACTTCAGGACTCTAAGCCTAGGTCTTCTAAGAGGAGCTCTCTGACTCCACCTAGAAGAACTAGTGAACCTAAAGTTCAACCTGTAAGCCAGTCGACTGTTTATCATAAACAGGCTTGCACAAATCTGGCTTATGGAAAGAGAAGTCATCCTGCGTGTCTGATATTGATGACAAGAAGGAACCTGAGCTACCCTCACCCTCTAAGGGTCAATGGGTGGAGTTTATGATGTGTGATGCCTCTGGGAAACCAAGCCAGTAAAGGCTTGGGTTCCTAACCTAAACTAATTATTTACTTTGTATGTGCAGGGTGTTCGATACAGTGCTGAGACTAACCGTGGATTGTAGACAGCGGAGCATCCAGGCACATGACAGGAAATAGGGCCCTTTTATCAAACGTCAAGCAAATAAAAGGAGGGCATGTTTTCTTTGCTGGAAACAAGGGAGGCTATATCACAGCTCAGGGAGAAGTGGGAAATCAGAAAGTTAAGTTTGATAAGGTGAACTACGTTCAACAACTTCAAAATAACTTACTTTCTGTTTCCCAAATCTGTGATAAGGATTTAAGGTCATCTTCGACAACAAGAAGTGTTACGTGCTGAAGAAAGACTACGTGATCCCAGAGGACCAAGTTCTGATGACTGCTTCAAGATATAAAGACCTTTATGTCTTGGATCTGTCAACAGCTGCTACAACGGATCATGAGGTTCAGTGCTTTCTATCTAAAGCTACTGAGAAGGATTCCATCTCCTGGCATAGGAGAATGGGACACATTAGTCAAAGGAAGATGAATCATTTGATTCAGAAGGATTTGGTGAGAGGAGTTAATGTCAAGAACTTCCAGCTTCCTGACTTTTGTGTAGCTTGCAAGAAAGGCAAACAGACGAAGAAGTCTCATAAGGAAAAAAAGTTCATTCAATAGATTCCTCTTGAACTTCTCTTCTTCACATGGATCTGTTTGGTCCAGTCAGTACAAAGAGCATTGCAGGCGACTTGTTTTGTGGTTGTGTGGTCACTGATGACTACTCAAGGTTCACTTGGGTAATGTTTCTGAAATCCAAATCAGAACATTTGAGTCATTCAAGGAGTTAGTAACCACACTGGAATCTCTCTACAAGCTGAGGTTAGACAAGTACGCTCAGACAACGGGACAGAATTCAAGAACCAGTGGATGGAGGCATACTGCAAGGAAAAGGAATTGTGCATCAATTCACTTCTGCCTACACGCCTCAGATGAATGGCGTTGCTGAGAGAAAGAACAGAAGCTTGATAGAGACAGCACGGACTATGCTGGCAGACTCGAAACTGCCTATCCAATTCTGGAATGAGGCAGTGGCAATGCATGTTATACACTGAATCGAGTCCTGATAGTCAAGCGCCACGGAAAGACATGTTACGAGCTACTACAAAGACGCAAACCGAATTTGGAGTATCTTGAACCTTTTGGCGCGCCGTGCACACTTCTGAAGAAGACACAAGAAGGAAAATTCAGCAAGAAGGCGGATGAAGGAATCCTTCTAGGATACAACATACCGAACAAGCGAGTTTACAACAACTCAACGGGTCTTGTAGAAGTGTGGTGTAATGTTGACGTTCAGCGATATACCACACCACCTACAGGCAAAGGACCCGCCTACTTCTTCGACTATGATGGATTCTTCAAGTCCTTCAACATCCCTCTCTCTCCCTCGGATGATGAGTTAGCTACTAGGATGATGTATGATATCCTGAATACACCATCTAGCTCACAGGGAGAATCATCTACTCAGTCAGGGGGAGTAGTCATGACAGTGACTCCTCCTCTGAAGATGAAGCTGAAGAAGATGACCAGAACAGTCAGGAGGAACAGGTTCCAGTTCCTGAAAGTCCACAAGCATCTACAAGTGATGCACCTTCGACTTCGGAACCTCAAACTCCATCTACCTCAGATGCAGAACCAAATGTTCATAATCTTGGCTCTGAGGTAGCTGTTCCTACTACTCCAGGATCACGACTAAACGTCTATCCCCTCTTAAAATGTCATTGGGGATGTCAGATCAGGAGTACAAACCCGAAATCAGCTATACTCAGTTGATTACGCCTCGGTTATGGAAAAGGTTTATTCATGATGGTGCTTATCGATGTTTTGTCTCGCAGTTTGAGCCAAAATATGTCAGTGATGCACTAAATGATGAGGCGTGGGTAGTGCCATGCAAGAAGAACTTCTTCAGTTCAAGAAGTTAGGTGTGGACTCTGGTTGATAACCTAGTTAAAAGTCATGGGCTGAAATGCATAGGGACAGAAGGCAAGAAACAAAGCGATGGGGTTCTCATTTTCGAAAGGTCGATTGGATTGTGAGGGTTTTCGCCAAGAGGGGGTTGATACACTATGGCAATGTGGCCATTCTGCCTAATCGTTCATTGCCTTTGCAGTCTTCCTTGCCTTATTCTACGTAGATGTGCATTCATTCCTTCATGGGGGGAATCAGAGAAACAGTCTATGTCAGTCAACCCGAGGGATTTGAAGATCCTTATCATCGGGATAGAGTTTACAAGCTCGACAAGGCTTTATACGGGCTTCATCAAGCTCCAAGAGCTTGTATGAGAAACTCTCGACTCATCTTGTGAAACACGGCTTTCGCAGGGAGTCATTGACTGCACACTGTTTATTAAAGAAAAGGATGGCGACCTACTGCTTGTACAGATCTATGTTGATGACATAATCTTCGGTTCAAAGAACGAAGAGTTATGCAAAGAGTTTGAAGCAGTGATGAAGAAAGAGTTTGAGATGAGTGCTATGGGGGAGATGAAGTTCTTTCTCGGGTTACAGGTGGATCAGACACCAAATGGGATCTTTCTACATCAGACCAAGTATGTAGGAGACATTCTCAGTCGCTTTGACATGGAGAATGCTTCTGCTGCTGGGACTCCACTTGCTACGAATCACGATATAGCACCTGATGAAAATGGAGATCTTGTAGATGCCACGATGTACCGAGGAATGATTGGATCCCTCATGTATCTCACTGCCTCAAGACCTGATATCATGTATGCTACATGTTTATGTTCTAGATATCAGGCTAAACCTAAGGTCAACCATCTGATCGGGGTCAAGAGGATTTTTCGTTATCTGAAGGGTACACCCACACTTGGATTGTGGTACCCTCATGATGATGACTTTGAGCTTACCGCGTATAGTGACTGGATTACGGGGGCTGCAAGATGAACTACAAGTCTACATCAGCAGGGTGTCAATTCTTTGGGAGAAGATTAGTTACCTGGCAGTGTAAGAAGCAGACATCGGTTGCATTGTCAACCTGTGAAGCTGAGTATGTTGCTGCTGCAAGTTGCTGTTCACAAATCATCTGGATTCAACAGCAAATGCGGGATTACGGTTTAAAGTTCTCTTCTACTCCTATTTTTGTTGATAACTCTGCTGCAATTGCAGTAACTAAAAATCCGGTCCAACATCCAAAGACAAACACATCGGTATTAAATACCATTTCATAAGAGACTGTTTAAAAGAACTTATTGATGGTGGTAAAATTAATACTGATTTTCAACGCGCTGACCTCTATACTAAAGCCTTTGATAAACCACGTTTTCAATATTTGCTAGAGGTCAACGGCGTTAAAAAAAAAAAATGAGGTTATTCCTGATGATGATAATGTGTAGTCCGATGTAGTTTAGTTAAAGTTTTTTATTTTATTTTATTTTATCTGTTTATTTTCGTCTGTTTAATTTAAACTCATGTTATTTTGCTGTTTATTAAAATCCTAAAATAATTAAACCAGTATGATTTTAGTATTTTAGGGGGAGAATATGTCAGCAAGTTAACATTAAAAAAAACGAGGGAGAAGGAGTGGATAGCTGATATAAGGTAGATCGTATCTGTGATACCGATTCAAAACCTTTGGAAAATGATAGTACACAGGAACAAATCAAGAGGGACTTTAAAATTTTAATTTTAGAAAAGATGCACAAATTCAAAGTATAAGTCTGTGTAGTCTAGGCAATACAAAAGGGAAGATGATAGAAAAACTGGTAACTCCTAAGGTAACACAAAGAAAGTAGACCTAGAGGTTGCTAGACCACAAATGATATGTCGGTAGATTCAACACAATAGATGATTAGACCTGACTGGTGATCTCAAGATCAAACTAAGTTGTTCAACTGACTGTGGGCTTCCATCTTATCACTGGTTAACACAATCAACAATATTCCAATAAGGGGTAATGAGCATGTAAACGCCACAAATGTGTGCGGATGACCATAATTAGAGCAAAGAAAAAAAATGAAAGACAAATGCTATAAAGCTAATGACTTATGTTGTTGGTGCATTTTGTGCAAAATAAAATAAGCTGCTCTAACAAGGAGATAGGTTGTGTGCCTCTCTGCTGTGCGATGGCACTGACCTGAGGATAAGCATAACCTAGATATTCTAGAATTCATTGTTGTTTGCCGCCTCTCTGCTGTGCGATGGCACTGACCTGAGGACTGGCTTCTCTTTGAAAGCTCTAAGAATAGTCTCTTCTTGTAATAATACCCGTAGACCGCTCAAAAGCTCCTGAGGAATGTTGATTACCATATAAGTGTGGGATCCACAAATGTTAGTTGAAATAATTAAACCTAAATCAATCACCAGTCTGTGTCAAAAGTCTGTGTATGGATTTAAGTGGACAAACATATTGACAATCATTGTGGCTGCAATTCTCGAAAGTTCAAATCAATGTGACATCTAAGAGTTCCAGTATGATTTCCTTAAGTTGCTAATGACTCTGGATGAACACCAAGAATGGAGCATCAAAAGATTTTGATAACAAGTCCCAAATGATTTGACTTGCCTGTATGATTCCAAATTGAATTGGTCCAGGTGTGGTCAATCCAAGTTGAAGCTGTCTATTCCGGAACCAAATCCCATAGATGTCCATCTTAGGATTTATCTCTCACAAAAAGCCAAAAACAAGTCTGGTTTTGAGTATTTAGTTTAAATTTTCTAAGTTAGTTAGTAGTTTTAGTTTGTTAGTTTGTCGGACTACATCAGGAAAATCAGTAAGGAATCAACTCACTAAAAGGGTCATGTCTGAGATGACCACATGTGCTTTAAAAGTTTAAAACAGTCACGTCTGAGGTGACAAAGTGTTTAAAAGGGTCACGTCTGAGGTGACTAAATTGTTTAAAAGGATCACGTCTGAGGTGATCAAAAGGTTTTCAAGTTAAAATGATCATGTCTGAGATGATCAAAAGCTCATAACGTTAATTTCAAAAGTTAAAAGGGTTTTAAATGTAAATTGGTAAAAATGGCAGAAAATTAACTAAGTGTGACCCATTCGCACGATTGGACCATGAGAATGGACCAACCATGCGAATGGCTTCCACTCGCACGAATGGACATGAGATTGAGCCATTCACACGAATGGCTTATCAGAATGACCCATTCGACCGATTGGAAGGGGGCGAATGAGTAAGTCGACCGACTGAGACTCATTCGGTCAACTAAACATACGAATGAAAGGCACGACTGAGTCAGTCGACCGACTGAACCTCAGTCGGTCAACAGCATGCGACTGACTCGGCCAATCGCACGTTTGAGACTTAGTCGCCCGAATGAACTGAGCGACTGAGGCCAGTCGGCCGATTGAACTCAGCTTCAGTATATAAAGGGCACAGTCGATTGCATTTCATTCATCACACCCCAATCGCTATCAAATCGCACACCCTACCGTTACGCTGCTAAATTTTCATTAGACTTTGTTTTCGTCTTGATCTTGATTCACTGACTCTCGCTATTGATTATACAGGTAGTTTGAAGTTCCATCTTCCCAAAACTTGAAGGATTCAAACCCTAATTTGGTTATTCGACTGTATAACAAGAACCGAGACTTAAAAGACCTAATAACCTACCAGAACTATGCAAAACGTTAAAATTTAGTCTAATAGGTTATTAGTAACAAGAATGCGAGTCTATTGAACCGGTTATCTATGTTAAAACACTTGTTTTGTTAAAGATTCGAACGATTGGCGACTGAACTACAGGACAGGCGACTGGTCGCCCGGATGAACTCCAATCGCACGATTGAAACTTGCGATTGGGTAAATCGCCCGAATGAACCATGTGATTGAGCTCAGTCGGCCGACTGAATCATTCGCAGACTCAGTCAGCAGACTGAACCCAATCGCATGTCACATTGACCAGAATGAGCTCAGTCGCATGAAAGGACAGCCGACTGACTTCAGTCGCATGATTCATTCGCACGAATGAATCAGAATGAATTTCAACATTACATTTAGAACAGAATTTTCACGTATTATGTACTAATGGTTCTATGTCATGTGTTTTTTCAGGATAATAGCTGAGAGATGGTCCATAAATCCAAAGCACAACATCTATGCTCATTTGGAGCACACTACCAGGAACGGGGCCGAGTTCACCGATATTATAGCCTTTCTTAGACGGTCCCGGATTCATAAGGCTATCTCCACTCCTTGCACGCCATACAGATCACTACATCAGGCTTTCTGGGAGAATGCCTCTGTGGACTGCTCCCGTGAGCCCTACAGCATAAGGAGCTCTATACTGGGTCATGATATCGAGATCACTGCTGCCGACATCCAGAGGGTCCTAGAGTTTGGGGATGATACTGATCATCCTACCAGATTACATCCACTGATCGTGAGAGGATGCTTTCGGAGGATAAAGTACGATGGGACATAAACTCAGGTGTGCTCAACAAGAGCAACCTGTGCCCCCAGTACAAGTACTTAGCACACGTGATCCTTAAGTGCGTTGCGTCGAGGAGGGGTGGGTTTGACGACCTCTCAGACCAGATCCAAAATGCCTACATGGCACTGGTGCTGAACCACCCCTTCAGCTTTCTAGCATGATATTCTCCTATCTGGTGGAGAACTTGGAGGCAAAGGGAAAGGAGGGTTTTGTATGTACCCCAGGTTCTTACAGCTTATCTTCAACGAGAAGCTGCCACATCTGCCCAAAGAGAGTCATGATGCAGTGGCTCTAGAGATCATGGATGATACGACTCTGGGTCGGATGAGGGTTTATAGGGGGAAGCAGGTGAAGCCCCAAGTTAAGAAATTGATTGGCCACCTGGCCAACGAGAGGTATGTAGCACCAGGCAGACGTAAATGGCGTCATGAGGACAGTGACTCTGATGATGAGAGGCTGCTACTTCCAGAGATTGACTCGGATGATGATGATAGTGGAGACGTCGGGGACTATATGCCTGCTCCACCGAGAGGCACTGTGTCTGATGTTATTCCCCCGGTGTGTGCCCCAGCTGGAGATATTGCTGAGACAGCCGGATTTCATCAGGAGTTTGTTGTTGGTGCTGAGGAGGAGGAGGAGTCTGATGAGGAGCCCCTCACGCGAACTGTGGGAAGCAAGGTTGTTCCCACAGAACACGGGCTACGGGTGGTTGGTGAACACCCAAGATACTCCAGAGAGACTGGGACTGACCCGAGTTATGCTCCGGGTTCAGCAGGCAGGGTTGTAGGGGGAGCATCCACCTCCACAGGGACGAGGAGGAAGAGGATGGCTCAGCCCCATGGACTGAAGAAGAAGAAGCGTCGACTGACCTTCGTTACTACCGTAGCCTCTACATCTACCACCACAGCCACCACTACCCCCTCCACTGATATACCATCCACCACCACAGCCACCACATCCACCACAGCTACCACAGCCACCACCATATCTACCACTACAGTACATTTCCCATCCACCACCATACCATTTACACCCACATCACCTCCACCATTTTACCGACCCATCTTCACTACAGCCACCACCACCACCACCTCACATCATGCAGGACCGTCAGCCCAGTCCTCACACACGTATGGATCACCTCTACCTCCAATCGGGGTAGAGGAACAGCTGTCGGCGCTAAACCGTATGGTGATGCGCTTACTAGCTGCCGACGAGGAGAAAGCTGCATAGATACGCCAGCTTACCGACCTTACTGCTGCCCAGTCTCAACAGATGGCAGAGCAGGCTCGTGTTATAGAGCAGGAGACCCAGCTGATGGATGCATAGAGAGTAGAGATGTCCCAACTCCAGGAGCAGCATGCCCAATCACCCAAAAGGATAGAGGAGTTGGAGACCACCAACAAGACCATCATGCTGCGGCTAAAGGGATCAAAGGATGAGCCCTTAAAGATCAAGGAAGGGGATGGAGATGATGGTGATGATGACAATGAAGATGATGATGAAGATGATGATGAAGAGGATGATACTGAGGATGAGGAGGAAACCGATGAAGAGAGGACAGAGGGAAAGGATGATGATGACGAAGCAGAAGGAGGGGATGCGGCTGCATCGGCCTCTGCTTCAGGTCAAGAAAGAAGGTCGAAGAACAGACAGGACCAGTCAGCGACCACCTCTGCTCCTCCGAGTGATGATACTATGATTCAAGATAAAAGTACAGACTAGAGGTTTTATGTATTTATTTATTTTATGTTTGAATCATGTACTGAAAACAATGTCTTGAATGTTTATATATTAAGTTAATGTACTTCTGTTTGATTACTTACTAATGATTTATGTGTTGAATGGTTAAATCAAACAGATCCAAATTATCAAAGAGATGAGTTTAATATTGCTCCCCTTCAACAGGTCAAGACTCAACTAACCATGATTCTTGATCTGCAAGGGATCGTAAGAAGGTCTGTGAGTTATACCCCTGAAGAAGGGGAAATAATTCATGACCTATCTAACGAGCAACTCACAGAGATCTTCAAGCTCAATCCGGATGAAATAGTTAAAGATGCTCCAACAGTTGATTCGACTAGTGATGAAGAGCTCAACGATGTTGATGAAGTCGAGGTCGAAGATATCACTGCAGAGGAGTACCATCAGTATGCTGACAATGAGGGTAATGTGGTCCCCAATCTGGGTGAGTCCCTCGTTAGTGATACTTTTGAGGTGTTGAACAAGATGGAGCAGGAAACTGAGAAGGCAGAAGGAACAACCCAAGCCTCAAATGATGATGTTGACATTCGAAAGGCTGAGTGGGCTGCATGTTTTGAAGAAGTGAGAGCCCAACGTGCTGCACCGAAGAAAGACGCCTACACCAAGCTCTACAGAGTCAAGAAACACCACAAGGTGTCAGGCAGGATTATAGCATGGGCTTATTTTGATGATCTTAATGCTTATGCAGTTAAGAGAGAACAGGGCTAGAGTACTTCAGATTCCTACATGATCTGAAGACTCTACCAAGTTTTGAGCTCAACCAGCTGGCTAAGCTAAAGCTTTTGTATGCTGACCCGAGGAAGATGTCAGGCTGGTTTGAGGCTGCCCTTAATAAGGAGTACCACACCAGATGGGTTAACTTCAGACCCCAACAGCCTACTAGGTACATAAGAAGGTCTGAGGTTGATGCCATTACTGGCAAACCCAAGATAGTGTTGAAGTGGAGTCCTCCGCGCACAATGTCGAGAATCCCACTCAGTGAGATGCCACAGGACTTCACTCCACACTTCAAATGGTGGTACTATGATTGGAGAACAGCTGAAGCGGTCATACTCTTAAGCAAAGAGGGACAAATGGATACGATCAGGGTATTCGACCCGATGTGGCTTACTAACTTGTCGGCTAATGATGTCTATACATTATACAAGTGGCCATTGTTCTATGACACGCAAGATATTGTACAAGCCCTCCAGTTCCAAAATGTTATACGACTCTGCTTCGCATTTGAAATTCACGCGGGAGTCATAAAAAGGAGAAGTATAAGAAGTACAAGGAGGTTATGCAGAAGACAAGAGATTAGAGAGATCTTGGTCCAAGGGGGAGTTTGTTGATGCATGTATGTCCCTAGATCATGATTTGTAATGTAATAGATCTTGTCTGTCTGATTATGATGTAATATGTAATGATTAATGAAATTATATGGATTGTATGTGTTTTGTAGTGTATAATATTTCATTAATGAGTCGTTATTGAGTTGATTAATTGGGTATATGATTGTTTGAATGGTTACACATCAAGTTATATTAATTAAAACATTCAAACTTAACTTAATGAAGTTCTCATGCGAATGGCCCATGCGAATGGACCATACGCATGAATAACTTCATACGATTGACTCAATCGCACGACTGAACCAGGTGATTGGATCAGTCGTATGATTGACACATAAGATTGGCTCAATCGCACGACTGAACATTCAGTCGTGCGGATGAATCAACCGCATGGTTCAATCGCACGACTGAACCATACTTATGGTCCAGTTGCACGATTGAACAATACTAACCTATAAATAGACCCAATTCATGGAAAAACGTAAGCATTCATACCATTACGACTCCAGACGTACCCTAGCCGTCCAGAGACCTCCCAAATCGTTCTCCAAGTTCACAGAACACATTAGATCGATTCCCAATCGACTTCTAACGTTAGATTCAATTCTTTATTGATTCTTCGTGTGTTCTCACTGATTGGATCGCCAATCAAATAGGATTCCGCACTACTTGATCTGGTTTACACGCTAATCACTAGGTATTTCGTTCAAATACCAGGTCCTAACATTCTGATATCAACATCATCGTTTGAGGCTTGGGCCTTTCCTGCTATCTTCTCAGACTCCTGCTCCATCTTATCTAGCACCTCAAATGTATCACTGACAAGGGATTCACCCAGATTGGGGACCACATTTCCCTCGTTGTCAGCATACTGAGGATAGTGCTCTGTAGTGACGTCTTTTATCTCTATCTCATCGATGTCATTTAGCTCTTCGTCACTGGTAGAGTCACACGTTGGAGCATCCTTAACGATCTCATCGGGATTTAGCTTGAACATCTCGGCTAGTTGCTCATTTGAATGATCATGAATTATTTTCCCTTCTTCAGGGGTATAACTCACAGATCTCCTGACGGTCCCTTGCAGATCAAGAATCATAGTTAATTGAGTCTTGACCTGCTGAAGGGGAGCAACATCAAATTCATTCCTTTGATAGTTTGGATCTGTTTGATTTAAACATGTAACACATCAACCATTAGTTAATAATCAAGACAGAAATGCATTAATCTTAATATAAACATCAAATACATGAGTTTAAATACATGATTCAAATACAAAAGTTATCAAATACATAGACATCTAATCATTACTTTTGTCTTGAATTGCTGGGTCATCACTTGGTGAGGCAGAGGAGGAAGCTCGTTGGTCTTGATTTTTCTTTGATCTCCTTTCTTGACCTTGAGCTGAGGCAGATGCAGCTGCCTCATCATCCTCATGCCTGTCCTCTGTCCTCTCTTCCTCAGTCCCTTCATCATCATCAGTCTCTTCATCATCGTCCTCATCCTCATCCTCATCATCATCACCATCATCACCATCTCCTTCCTTAATCTTCAGAGGCTCATCTTTAGATCCCTTAAGCTTGAGCATGATGGTGTTTTTAGCATCCTCCAACTCCTCAATCTTCTTAGCTGATGTGACTCTATGCTCTTGGAGTTGGGCAATCTCGTGGCTCTGAGCAGCCATTTGCTGGGCCTGCTCCTCGATCAGCTGAGCCTGCTGCGAGATCTGCTGGGACTGCGCAGCTGCGAGATCTGCCAGCTGACGGATCTGCGCAGTCTTCTCTTCATCAGCCGCTAACAGACGCATCACCATCCGGTTCAGCGCTGAAAGCTGTTCCTCTACCCCAATTGGAGGTAGAGGTGATTCGTATATATGTGAGGGATGTGATGATGGTCCTGCTTGGTGGTTAGTGGTGGTGGTGGTGGCTGTGGTGAAGATGGGGTTAGGTCTAGATGATAGTGGAGGAGATGTAGGTGTGAATGATATGGTGGTGGTTGGCATATGTATAATGGTGGGAGGTGTGGTGATAGGGGGTGTGGTAGTGGTAGTGGTAGCTGTGGTGGCTGTGGTGGTGATGAAGGTGAGTCTTCTCTTCTTCTTCTTCATGCCATGGGGCTGAGCCATCCTTTTCTTCCTCGATCCAGTCGAGGAGGATGCTCCCCCTAGAACACGGCTAGATGTCTCTGGAGCATAGTTAGGATCTGCAGCAGTCTCTCCCGATTCCTCAGGTCAGTGCCATCGCACAGCAGAGAGGCACACAACCTATCTTCTTGTTAGAGCATCTTAATTTTCTTTTGCACAAAATGCACCAACAACATAAGTTATTAGCTTGATAGCATTTGCCTTTCATTTTTTTCGTGCTTTGCTCTATCTATGGTCATCCGCACACATTTGTGCCGTTTACATGCTCATTACCCCTTATTGGAATATTGTTGATTGTGTTAACCAGTGACAAGATGGGAGCCCACAGTCAGTTGAACAACTTAGTTTGATCTTGAGATCACCAGTCAGGTCTAATCATCTATTGTGTTGAATCTACCAACATATCATATGTGGTCTAGCAACCTCTAGGTCTACTTTCGTTGTGTTACCTTAGTAGTTACCAGTTTTTCTATCATCTTTCCTTTTATATTGCTCAGACTACACAGACTTATACTTTGAATTTAGCATCTTTTCTAAATTAAATTTTAAAGTCCCTCTTGATTTGTTCCTGTGTACTATCATTTTCCAAAGAGTTTGAATCGGTATCACAGGTACGGTTTACCTTATATCAGCTAGCCTCTTCTTCTCCCTCGTTTTTTTTTAATGTTACTAGCTGACCTATTCTCTCCCTAAAATTCAAAATCATAACGGATTTAATTATTTTAGGATTTTAATAGACATCTAAATAACATGAATTTAATTTAAACAGAAAATAGAATAAATAAATAAAATGAAAAAGGAAAAATTAACTACACTGCATCAGACTACACATGATCATCATCAGGAATAACATCACTTTTCTTTTTAACGCCGTTGACCTCTAACAGATATAGAAAACATAGTTTGTCAAAAGCTTTTGTATAGAGGTGAGCGCTTTGAAAATCAGTATTAATTTTTACCACATCGATTAAGTTCTTTTCAAAACAGTCCCTTAGAAAACTGTAGTCCCGCATTTGCTGTTGAATCCAAATGATTTGTGAACAACAACTTGCAGCAGCAACGTATTCGGCTTCACAGGTTGACAATGCAACCGAGGTCTGCTTCTTACACTGCCAGGTCACTAATATCCTCCCAAAGAATTGACACCCTGCTGATGTAGACTTGTAGTTCATCTTGCAGCCCCCGTAATCCGAGTCACTATACGCCGTGAGCTCAAAGTCATCATCATGAGGATACCACAACCAAGTGTGGGTGTACCCTTTAGATAACGAAATATCCTCTTGACCCCCATCAGATGGTTAACCTTAGGCTTAGCCTAATATCTAGAACATAGACATGTAGCATACATGATATCAGGTCTTGAGGCAGTGAGGTACATGAGGGATCCAATCATTCCTCGATACATTGTGGCATCTACCAGATCTCCATTTTCGTCAGGTGCTATATCATGATTTGTAGCAAGTGGAGTCCCGGCTGCAGAAGCATTCTCCATGTCAAACCGACTAAGAATGTCTCCCACATACTTGGTCTGATGTAGAAAGATCCCTTTTGTTGTCTGATCCACCTGTAACCCGAGAAAGAATTTCATCTCCCCCATAGCACTCATCTCAAATTCTGCCTTCATTACTGCTTCAAATTCTTTTCATAATTCTTCGTTCTTTAAACCGAAGATTATGTCATCGACAAAGATCTGTATGAGCAGTAACTCTCCATCTTTTTCTTTGATGAACAGCGTGCAGTCAATGACTCCCCTGTGAAAGCCGTGTTTCGCAAGATGAGTCGAGAGTTTCTCATACCAGGCCCTTGGAGCTTGATGAAGGCCGTATAAGGCCTTGTCGAGTTTGTAAACTCTGTCCTGATGATAAGGATCTTCAAATCCCTCGGGTTGACTGACATAAACTGTCTCTCGAATTTCCCCATGATGGAATGCACTCTTCACATCTAATTGATAGACTTTAATCTTCATATACGATGCATAGGCAAGGAAGATACGGATGGCTTCCATCCTTGCCACGGGTGCAAACACTTCATTGTAATCAATCCCCTCGACTTGGCGAAATCCCTGAACCACCAGTCGAGCCTTGTTCCTGATAATGACCCCTTGGTCATCCTTCTTGCATTTCAAGACTCATTTGGTGCCAATGACCATAGCCCTTTAGGTCTATCTACCAGAGTCCATACACCTAACTTCTTGAACTGAAGAAGTTCTTCTTGCATGGCACTCACCCATGCCTCATCATTCAGTGCTTCACTGACGTATTTTGGCTCAAACTGCAAGACAAAACACCGATAAGCACCATCATGAATGTATCCTTTTTCCATAACCGAGGCATAATCAGCTGAGTACAGCTGATTTCTGGTTTGCACTCCTGATCTGACATCCCCAATAACATTGTCTAGGGGATGATAGACATTTAGACGTGATCCTGGAGTAGTAGGAACAGCTACCTCAGAGCCAAGATTATGAACATTTGGTTCTGCATCTGAGGTAGTTGGAGTTTGAGGTTCCGAAGTCGAAGGAGAATCACTATTAGATGCTTGTGGACTTGCAGGAATTGGAACCTGTTCCTCCTGACTGTTCTGGTCATCTTCTTAAGCTTCATCTTTTGAGGAGGAGTCACTGTCGTCGACTACTCCCCCTGAGTGATTAGATGATTCTCCTTGTGAGCTCGATGATGTTGAATCAAGAGATGGTGTATTCAAGATATCATACATCATCCGTGTAGCTAACTCGTCAGCAGAAGGACAGATAGGGATGTTGAAGGACTTGAAGAATCCATCATAGTCGAAAAAGTAAGCAGGTCCTTTGCCAGTAGGTGGTGTGGTATATCTCTGAACATCAACATTACACCACACTTCTACTAAACCCGTTGAGTTGTTGTAAACTCTCTTGTTTGGTATGTTGTATCCTAGGAAGATCCCTTTATCAGCCTTCTCGCTGAATTTACCTTCTTGAGTCTTCTTCAGAAGAGTGCACGGCGCGCCAAATGGTTCGAGATACTCCAGATTAGGTTTACGTCCTTGTAGTAGCTCGTAACATGTCTTTCCGTGGCGCTTGACTATCAGAACTCGATTCAATGTATAACATGCATTTGCCACTGCCTCATTCCAGAATTGGATGGGTAGTTTCGAGTCTGCCAGCATTGTCCGTGATGTCTCTATCAAGCTTTTATTCTTTCTCTCAGCAACACCATTCATCTGAGGCATGTAGGCAGAAGTGAATTGGTGCACAATTCCCTTTTCCTTGCAGTAAGCCTCCATCCACTGATTCTTGAATTCAGTCCCGTTGTCTGAGCGTACATGTCTCACCTTCAGCTTGTAGAGAGATTCCAGTGTGGTTACTAACTCGTTGAATGACTCAAATGTTTCTGATTTGGACTTCAGAAACATTACCCAAGAGAATCTTGAGTAGTCATCGGTAACCACAAAACAGTACAAGTCACCTGCAATGCTCTTTGTACTGACTGGACCAAACAGATCCATGAGAAGAAGTTCAAGAGGAAGTTCGATAGAATGAACTTTCTTTTCCTTATGAGACTTCTTCGTATGTTTGCCTTTCTTGCAAGCTACACAAAAATCCGAAAGTTGGAAATTTTTGACGTTAATCCCTCTCACGAGATCCTTTTGGATCAAGTGATTCATCTTCCGTTGATTAATGTGTCCCATTCTCCTGTGCCAGGAGATGGAGTCCTTCTCAGTAGCTTTTGATAGAAAGCACTGAACTTCATGATCCGTTGTAGAAGCCGTTGAAAGATCCAAAACATAAAGGTCTTTATATCTTGAAGCTGTCATCAATACTTGGTCCTCTGGAATCACGTAGTCTTTCTTTAGGACGTAACACTTCTTGTTGTCGAATATGACTTTAAATCCTTTGTCACATATTTGGGAAACAGAAAGTAAGTTGTTTTGAAGTTGTAGAACGTAGTTCACTTTATCAAACTTAACTTTCTGATTTCCAACTTCTCCCTGAGCTGTGATATAGCCTCCTTTGTTTCCAGCAAACGAAACATGCCTTCCTTTTATTTGTTTGACGTTTGATAAAAGAGCCCTGTTTCCTGTCATGTGCCTGGATGCTCCGCTGTCTACAATCCACGTGTTGGTTTCAGCACTGAGCGAACACCCTGCACATACAATGTACAACATTAGTTTAGGTTAGGAACCCAAGCCTTTACTGGCTTGGGTTTCCCAGAGGCATCACACATCATAAATTCAACCCATTGACCTTTAGAAGGTGAGGGTAGCTCAGGTGTCTTCTTGTCATCATTATTAGACACAGAGGATGACTTTTCTTTCCATAAGCCAGATTTTTGTAAGGCCTGTTTGTGATAAACAGTCGACTGGCTAATGGGTTGAACTTTGGGTTCACTATTCTTCTAGGTGGAGTTAAAGAACTCCTCTTAGAGGACCTAGGTTTTGAATCCTGAAGTTCAATCTTCTTCCTAGGTGTCTGATAGTAAGGACAAAAGGAAGCAATGTGTCCACACTCTCCACAGTTGTAGCATGACCTGCTATCCATTTTATGATTAAACTTTCGTTGTGGAGATGTGTGTGACACCCTAGTGACCTCACTTAGTTTGGGTTTTGACTCTGTTTCTTTTGATGTTTTCTCTTGTTTAACAAAATTAATTGTTTTAACACTTTTAACATCTTTTCCTTTTTGGTTAACTAGATTTTGACATGAGACTTGTGAAAGATTAACATTACCAGTCTTTTTAGGTTCAGATTTGACTTTGTTTGACCCTGACTTTATATTAACCTTTTCAAATTCTTTTTCCAGTTTAACACAAGGCATTTTACCCTTTGCCTTTGAGGTGGCCTCCTTTTGTTTTGTTCCAGATTCAATTGAAGAAGATGAGGAATCTAGATCACTAACAAGAGGAGTAGACACCACATGATCCTTGATGGGATTGTTATTTATTGGTCTACTCTTAGTGTTCATCAAGGTCTCAGGTGGTGGTGGAACCACTTTATAACCCAAACCCTCCCCGTTGTTACGTTCTCTCACTAAGTGTTGGACAATATATGATGAACTTGTCCAACTGTGCAGCTTTTGTTTTAACGAGTTGACTTCTACTTCTAAAACTGCCTTTTGCTTCTTAGTGTCTTCTAGGGAGTTAAGATAGTATCTAATGTCATTAGCTTGGTTAAATGCTACTACTTCAGTTTCCCTAAGCTGTTTAGTCAAAAGGTCTATCTATTCTTTGTAACTATGCTCATTTTGTTTTAAAACTCTATTAGCCTCAGTGCACAGTTGCAAATCCTTTACTAAGTTATCATTATGATCTAATAACCTAGCAAATTTTGATCTATGCTATCTCTAAATGTATTACAATCAGAACAAGCATGATTTTGAAACAGTTGGTCAGTGGTACTTACCTGAGGAGATTCAGAAGAATTAGCCATCAACGCAGCATCAGATGTCTCTGGTTCTGGTGATTCTGTCTTTGTTGTAGATGTCCCTTCTTCAGGCTTGTAGCTGACCTCGGTTGCAGTAGTCTCTTCACTATTTGACATCGCTATCTCAACTGCAATATCTCCTTCACTCGCGGAATCATCATCTAAGTCTTCCACGCTTGCAATATTGGATTCCCCTGGAGAGACAAACCAAAAGCTCCAGTCCTGTCCTTCATCATCATGGGCAGTCAAGGCTTTTGGATCCTTGCTTGATGAAGTAGAGCTGCTAGCTTGCTTGTCTTGACGAGTGAAGACGAGAATGGGTTCCCGTTCCCAGTCTTCTTTGGCTTCACGCATTCTCTTTTGAAGTGCCCCTTTTCTCCACAGTTGAAGCAGGTCACCTTGCTCTTGTCAAAGCCAAATGTAGTGTCCTTAGTATCAACCAAGTTTTGTCCGGTCTTTTTCACAAACTTCTTCGCCCTCCGGACAGCACTTGCTAAGGCTCACATAATATCCATCCTCTCCAGTTCCATTTCATCTACCTGCTCGTAGTCCTTATCTGCCAGATGGCAGTTTCCAATTTTCCCAGCAACAAGTCCATAATAGGAATGAACCACTGCTGCCAAGAGATCCATGTGCTCTCGAGCTACTTCCACGGTCACGTTTCCGAGATTCTCGGTCTTCAATCTAGTAGCATTTGCTTCAGATCCAATGTAATGGGTACTAGAAGACCCTGACATTTTTGATCCTGAAGAAGAAGCTTGTGAGGGACTAGATGAGCTAGACACAAATGCAGTCTGAAGAGGTGCTCCAGAAGTCTTAGCTTGGGGAGTAGCATTGTACAAAGCTGGATTCTGGGTGAATGAAGACTTCTGAGCTTGGTACTTCATCCTAAGTGCTTCTTCTCGCAGCTTTAGAATGAAATCATTGATATCCAACTTTGCCAACATTTCATTCTGTCTCAGATTTGACACAAAAGACGCCCATTTTTCTGGCAATCCGTCTGCAAAATTTGACACTTTATCTTCCATGGTAGTAGCAACACCATGTGTATGCAGTTCGCTCATCAAATGGTAGAGTCTATCAATAACATCGTCTAAACTCTCATTACCCATCGATGAGAAGTTGTCAAATTCTTTCTTCAACTCCTTAGCTTTAATTGCCTTCAGCGAAGCATTCCCGTCATATCTCTTCTCCAGCTCATCCCACAATTTCTTGGCTTGCTTATTCTCCGAGTACTGGTGGAAAATATCCTTAGGAATAGAATGTGTTATCAATGCATAGACTCTCTTTTCTGCATTATACTTAACTTTCTGAGCATCAGTCATTCCTCCTAAAGTAAGCTTCACCCCATCAGCTCCCACCGGCATACTGTAACCTATCTCAATAGCTTCCCACAAATTTGGATCCACTCCATTGAGGTAGATCTCAAAACGTTGTTTCCAGTGGGGAAACTCATCTAACGTTAAGAGCTTTGGGGGTTTATTATGATTCCCCACCTCACTCTCAAATAACAGTAAGTTCTAGATCCTTGAGTCCTTCCCGGCTGTAAACGCTGACATCTGATCTTCCATCTCGATTAACTTTAAGTTCCTTAAACAATCTGTCAACTGGTGCGACTGAAGTGATGCGAATGGGCTATCCGTGCGAATGAACTATGCGACTGGTTCAATCGTGCGGCTGAACTGAGTGATTGGTCCAGTCGTGCGAATGAAACCGATGAGTATGAACACTGCGAACGGTAGGCTTAGTCGTACGAATGAAGATGCGATTCAGTCCAATCGTGCGTCTGGAGTATGCGAATGAAGTCCAGTCGTGCGATTGGGTCAATCGTGCGATTGAAGCTGCTGTTTTGCAAAAATTTCTAAGTTAAACGTGTTTTGGCCGTAAAAATCCGAATTTTCACCAACCCTAATCTCCTAATGCCGTAGAAACCAAAACTTGATGAGCACGGGACGTCCAAGACAACTTTTGACACAAAAAGATTGCGTTTTTAGTGAAAAAACACAAACTTTGTATCAAAATTGATTGAATCACACGTAATCAAGAGCCAAGGCTCTGATACCACTTGTTAGGATCTGGTATTTGAACGAAATACCAACTGATTAATGTGTAAACCAAACCAAATAGTGCGGAATCATATTTGATTGGCGATCCAATCAGTGAGAACGCACGTAGAATCAATAAAGTATTGAATCAAACGTTAAGAATCGATTAAGAATCGATCTACAACGTTCTATGAACTTGGAGTATGAACTTGGAGGCTTGTGGACGGATACGGTACGTCTGGAATCGAAATAGAATGAATGCTTACGTTTTTCCATGAATTGGGTGGTATTTATAGGTTAGTGTTGTTCATCCGGGCGACTGAACCATTAGTATGGTTCAGTCGTGCGATTAAACCATGCGGTTGATCCATCCGCACGACTGGAGAGTTTAGTCGTGCGACTGAGCCAATCTCATGTTACAATCATACGACCGATCCAGTCTCCTGGTTCAGTCGTGCGACTGAGTCATTCGCATGAAGTTATTCATGCGTATGGTCCATTCGTATGGGCCATTCGCATGAGAACTTCATTTTGTTAAGTTTGAATGTATTAATTAATATAACATTATGTGTATCAATTCAAACAATCATAAACCTATTTAACCAATTCAATATCAACTCATTAATAAAATATTAAACATTATACATTACAAACAACCAATCTCATTTCATTAATATTCCAAACATTACATCAGTGTAAGACAAACAAGACCTATTACATTCATATCATGATCTAGGTACATATATGTATCAACACTTAGGTATCGACTGAGTCAACAGAGCATACACTTTCTTCTCAGCATTGTACTTCACCTTCTGGCTATCAGTCATGCCACCCAAGGTAAGTTTAACACCATCAGCACGAACCGGCATGCTATAACCTGTCTCGATTGATTCCCACAGATTGGGATCAACTCCATTTAGATAAATCTCAAACCTTTGCTTCCATTGTGGATAATCATCTAACGTTATAAGTTTAGGGGGCTTATTGTGATTTCCAACCTCATTCTCCAGAAGCAGAAGGTTCTGGATTCGAGAGTCTCTACCGGCAGTAAACGCGGAATACTGATCTTCCATTTCTATAAACTTTAACTTTTGACTTAAGACTTATTCACACGTGCGAATGGAGAGGTGCGAATGAGCCAGTCGTGCGATTGAACCAATGCGGATAGGTCAATCGTGCGATTGGACTAATGCGAATGAACAACTGTGCGATTGGGCAAATGCGGATGGACAATGCGGATGGGTTGGTTCAATCGTACGAATGGAGGGGCGACTGAGTTCAATCGTGCGTATGGGATGTGCGATTGAGTTCAGTCATGCGATTGATCCAATCGTGCGACTGAAGGCTGCTGGTTTTGAAAATTCGAAGGATTTTGACACTTTGACACAAAAACGCGATTTTTCAAGAACCCTAATCTGCCGTATGCCGAAAAACGTAAACTTTTAGATCTCGAGACACTGAAAACACTGTTTTACTCAAAAGGTGACTCTTTTGAATGAAAAACGTGATTTTTGCACCAAAACTAATCGAATCAACACGCAAAATCAAGAGCCAAGGCTCTGATACCACTTGTTAGGACCGTGTACGTACGGAGTACTAACTGATAATGCGTGTATACCTAATAAAATAGTACGAAATCCTATTTGATTGGCAATCCAATAAGTGAGAACGCAGTTTCGATCAATCTATAGATTAATGAAACGTTATGAACAATCAGAACACGATCAACTGCGATCTATGAAGATGGAACAGGTTCTCTAGGGTCTCTGGACGGCTAGGGTACGTATGTGAGTCGAAATTCTTCAAGTGTTCCGTTTTCCACGAATTAAGTGGTATTTATAGGTTAGGGTTTGTCAATCGTGCGACTGAACCATTAGTATGGTTCAGTCGTGCGACTGAATCATACGATTGGTCCATACGCACGACTGAAGGTTCAGTCGTGCGACTGAGCCAATCTTATGTCTCAATCGTGCGACTGATCCAGTCTCCTGGTTCAGTCGTGCGACTGGTCCATTAGCATTAAGTGTTCATGCGGGCTATTAGCATGGTCCATTCGCATGAAGACTTCATACGATTAAGTTTAAACACATTTCTCAACCATTCTTGAGTAAGAACTATGTAAACAACTACAAACCTATATAGTTAGTTCAATATGCGTTATGATACAATAAACAATGAAACATTAAACAATATAAACATCAAACACATATTTCATTTCATTCAACTCATTCATTACATATATGTAAGACATGAAAGACATTTTACATTAAGCTCCTAAACTAGGTACATATGTATCAACATTTTTCTATATAGTTTGTTAGTAACTATTATTAATTATAATAACTATCTTTTGATTGTATTTGTCTTTGGCTTAATCAAATTTTTTATTTTGATTTTAGGGAAAGTGAAATATACAGGTTATATTGTTTAGATTGACAATGGAAAACTTAAACAATATTTTTGGTTGGCTTTTATCAACAACACTTCATTTTTGGTGAGGATGATGGTGAGGGATACGACTGTGATGGTAATGAGCTTTTATATACACCTTATGATATCACTTTTAGGGTTTAGATTTGGGTGGATTCTATGATTAATATAAAAATAATTACCTCAAAATGACCAAAATGTATTGCAATGAGTATAGGTGTTCACCTCATTAACCATATAAAAAGGTTGCTTGATCATTCATTTTGTTTCAGGCTTTCAACTCATATTAGCATATTTTCCTTTACTTCCGTATCAATGACTAAATGTTTCACTTTGTTAAGTTTGTATTTTACAAAAGGTTAGGTAGATAAAATTATTGGGGGTGTTTAGCTATGAATTAAGTTGATGTTTATATTGAATGGAAAGTTCTTTTTTGTAGTATAAATTGTCAATTTTTTGTCTTGGTTTTTGGTACAAGTAGTACAGTTAGATAGCACTCAATAAAATTGATGTTTTAATTGTAGAAATAATTGTTTCTTTGGTTTAGTTGGTCAATTAAATCAAAATTGTAGAGTTCGGTTAAAGATTGTAACTTTAAAAAGGAGGTTCTTTTTTTATTTAGTTAGTGGTATGCCATCTGGTGCTACTATGATCGAGGGAACAAATTTCTCTCTTTATTTTAATGAGGGTGTAATTTTACTTTGCATGTATGTATAAATAAGGGAAGTTGCTAAACAATTTTGTTCAAACACAATTCACGGTTTCACTCGCTGCATTGCGCGGGTTTTTTACTAGTGTGTGTATATATATATATATATATATATATATATATATATATATATATATATATATATATATATATATATATATATATATATATATATATATAGGGAAGGGATCAAATGAGAACTCAATTTTTTTGTGAGAACTCTAGGAACCAATCTCAACCACTAGTTTTCAATGGCAAAATTGTAATTAGCAAAAACATATTTAAAAATATTATAAATCAAAAAATAACATAAAAATAAAACCACACAAATGTTTCTTTTGTTTCTCTCTTTCATAAAAAAAATAAAATAAAAATTATAAAAAATAAAAAAAAATCCCGTTTTTTTTACGAAATTCAGTTTACATATGTGTAATAATGGATTTACACATGTGTAAATCCGATATTACACATATGTATAACCAGATTTACACATGTGTAAATAACGACTGGATAATTTTTTTAAAAAAAGTATATCAATATGGTAGGCGTTGGAAAGATAAAAAAATAATAAAATTAATGGTGAAATTTTTTTGAAAAAATAATGTCGTGAAAAAAAGTTATGAATGTTTTAAAAAAAGGTGAATTTGGCATGAGACTTGCATGTGACTAAAGTGTGTGGTTGATATTGGTTCTTAGAGTTCTCACAAAAAAGAGTGGTTCTCATTTGAACCCTCCCCTATATATATATATATATATATATATATATATATATATATATATATATATAGATAGATAGATATAGAGATATAGATATATATAGAGAGATAAGAGATATATATCTAGATATAGAGATATATAGATATATATATATCTATATATATATATATATATATATATATATATATATATATATATCTATATATATATATATCTATATATATATATATATATATATATTTTGTGTGTGTGTGTGTGTGTGTAGGGTTATCTTAAAAACCACCTTTTTGTGAGAACTCTAGATATCAATATCAACCAAACATTTTAGTCACATGCAAGTCACATTCCAATTTCACCTTTTTGTAAACGTTCATAACTTTTTTTCACGACATAATTTTTTCAAAAACATTTCACCACGAAATTCAGTATTTTTTTATGTTTCCAACGCCTACCATATGGATATACTTTATTTAAAAAAATTATCCAGCCCTTATTTACGCATGTGTAAATCTGGTTATACACATGTGTAAGGATTCCTGAAGTCTGATGCAACCCAAAACAGCCTAAGTGTCTCAGCAACATGCACTATGTACTGAAGTGAAGAATGCTTCGGAAGTTTTACACAAAGAAGAATGCTTCGGAAGTTTTACACAAAGCATTAGAAAATACTCTAAGTGTAAAATCTTCCGAAGCCAAGAACAATATCTTCCGAAGCCAAACATGAAGTCTTCCGAAGCTTCAGAGACAAAGTCTTCCGAAGCTTCAACCTATGAAGACAGATTTCTTCCTAAGACTTTTAGTACACATGCTTTATCTGATGTACTGTTCCATAAAGCACCTTTTCCGCTGCATCTCTGTAAAGTCACCAACTTACATGAGTTGGTGAAAAGGGCCTTGCTTTTGGTAACTGTACATTGAGGTCTTGAGTCTGTAACTTTCCACTTTATGTACTTTATCCTTTTTGTAATGTATAAGGATGTGAGCTATGGCATGTCATAGTCACAAGGTCAAAAGGCAGATATGCCTTTTGATCCTACAATTGATTTTGTTAGTGTCTAGTCAATTGTATCCAGCTGGCTTTCAAAGTATAGCCGGCTGTAGGTTGTAGTATAAGTATTCCAAGTTCTTGTATCTTTCTTTATGCTTTGTAACACTTGTAAAAGAACTTGAGAAAGCAATATACTGCCTCCTTGAAACCCATACTCTCTTGTTCTGTCTCTTGCTTTACTTGTGTTCTTTGTATCACTTTGGTTAACCCAGTTCACTGTTTGATTAAAGTTTAGTTAATCTCCTCATTGTGTTGTTGTGTTGTAATTGTGTTAAAGCCCTTAAACGGTCCTGCAATTGGTATCAGAGCTTTCCAGGCTCTTGATATAAGATCTAACCATCTTAAGATCCCTCACACACACAAAAGCTAAACTCTTCAAATGGCTTCCATCTCAAAGACTGATATGGAGACTGGAACCATGAACAAATCCCCACTGATCACTCTTGATGATTTTGACACCTGGTGCATGAGGATGGAAGGCTTCATCAGGTCTCTTGATTCAAGAATGTGGGAATCTGTTGAGAATGGACCTTTCATACCCAGCACCCCCTCTGCTACTGGTGCTGGTATGATTCCTAAAGATGTGGCCAACTACTCAGATGAAGATAGAAAAAGAGTAGAGATTGACAGGAAGGCCATGACTGCTCTTCAGACTGCTCTCCCAAACTCTGTATACAGAGGTTTTAAGAAGTGCAAGACAGCCAAACAGCTGTGGGATGCACTGAAGCTGATGTATGAAGGCTCCTCTGAAGCCAAGGAGAACAAGAAGATCTTCTGAAGCAGCAGTTTGAGAATTTCACCTTCAAAGCAGGTGAAACCATGACTCAACAATACTTCAGGTATGTTGAGATTGTGGATACCCTAGTGGATGGAGGAGTTCCTCTTGAGAACAGGGACATTGTAAGGAAGTTCATGTCCTCACTTCCTAGGCAATGGACACACTATTGTGTGGTGATCAAGAGGACTGAGAACCTTAAGACTCTTACTCTTACAGAGTTGTATGGGATTCTCAGTGGATACCAGATGGAGATGAACATGCAAGGTTCATCTGGCAACTCCAACAATCAAATGGGTTCAGCCCTTCATGTGGTTGAAAGGGACAGCATAGAACCCCAACATCATCTCATATGCTACCCTGACAACTCACAAAAGGGTCCTTTCATCACCTTCCCGGAGACACCAAGGGAGAACTTTACTCAAGGAAGCCCATTCCAAGAGACAAGTTCTTCTCAAGCCTTTGTGTCTGCAGATGAAAGCTGTGGAATTATCTTTTCACTCTTGAAGACCTGGACTGTATCCATCCAGATGACCTGGAATACATGGAGATAGTTCAGCAGATGGCTCTCCTCACTCACAGAGCCAAGAAGTTCTACAAGAGGACAGGAAGAAGATTTCCAAGCAATGCTACCAGTGGTAAGTTTGGGCTGGATAAAAGCAAAGTTAAGTGTTACAACTGTAACCTTATGGGTCACTTTGCTAGGGAGTGTAAGGCACCTAAAGCAAATGGGGGCCAAACACAACCCAGACCAAACTACACTGACAAAGCCCCTCAGGCTGAGAAGACAAAGCAACATGCTGCTGTTGCTGTTGAAGAGGGAGGCTTTGACTGGATCTTTCAGGTGGAAGATGCTTCTCCAAACCAAGCACTGATGGCTGACCATGATGAAGCCAAGGTATTGGAACATCTCTGCTCTCCTGAATGCATTGCTAAAGTAAATAGATACAGGTCCTACAACTTAGAGATGAGATCTGATCTTGAGTCATTAAACATATTAAAATCTGATTTTAGAAAGTCTGAAAATGATTACAAGTTAAAGATAGAGGACTTGGAGAAAACCATTTCAGTACTAAAACATGAACATACAGATTTTAGAACTCAGATCCAAGATCTCATCACTAAGTTGACTGAGTGCCAGGCTGAGCTTGTGATCAGCAAAGCCAAGGCAGAGAAGAGTGTTCTTGAAGAAGAGACCTTCAAGAACATGATATCCTCATCCCTGCACAACAAGGTTTGTTATCAAAATAGACAGGGACTGGGATCAAATGAGATAGCTCCTCCACACACAATCTTGTCTGTAAGATCTCCTAGGTGTGGAACTTGTGAAGATGAGCTTCCTCTCATAGATCCTATAAGTGAGGATGATGAAGAAGTGATAGTGAAGAATTCCTCTGAGAAGAGTGAAGAAGAGGATTCTTCCAAGGGCCACTATCCTTCTGAGGAGAAGAAATCAACTGTGATGACCAAGTCCAAGAGAAAGAACTTGATCAGGAAGAGCAAAAGGAAAGCAAAGAAGGCTCAAGAAATCAAGGCTATTTTGATGCTAAGCAGAAACAAGTGTTTATCTCTGCAGGTTTCAAAGTAGTAAGGACTGAAGACATCAACCAAGACTCCTCAGCTAAGAGTTCTTGTTCTTGTTCAAATCATCTCAGTACAAAGAAGAAGACTGAGCTGCTGTGTACCACTGCTGCACAGCCTGGACCATCAAACTCCAAGAACAGTTCACAGCCCAAAGGAACTGTCTCAGCATCTACCAAGATGAAGGTGGAGAAGGGATGTGACCAAAGCCAGTCTTGCTCTCAAAAGGAGACTTCTTTGAAGAAGAAAATGTTGTGTGTTATGTGTGAAAGTACTTCTCACATTGCTAAGGATTGCCCATACAATCCTAAAAGTACTGTCCACATGACCAAAACAAAGACTTCAAAGAGTCTCAAGAAGTCTCAAGCTTCGGAAGGAAAGTCTGTTTCCTTCGGAAGCTCCAAATCAAAGAAGAAGGTAAATGGAAAATTACCTTCGGAAGCAAAGTTGGTCTCGGAAGAAAGGAGTTCTTCCGAAGCACTGAAGTCTGCTGCAGTGACTGTAGATTCTTCCGAAGGATCAGTCATCAAAACTTGTGAAGTTCCAAAAGCTTCTAAGGTTTTGAAGGTCAAGTCCAAGACTCCAAAGGTGGTGTGGAAGTCTAAGAAAGACCAAATGACTGAGGTTTCTCCATCAACAACAGCTGAAGATCCCCTAGTACAACCATAGGATCTATTACTGTTGCATTACCTTCTATTACTCTTAATGAGCCCAAGACAAGTAAGGCTTGGGTTTCCAAATGTAACTAATCATTTTCTTTGTGCAGGAACAGCTCAAGACAAACAGGAATTAATTGATAGTGGCTGTTCCAGGCACATGACAGGCAATAGGTCTCTACTCCATAATTTTGAGAGAATTGATGGAGGACCAGTTGCTTTTGGAGGAGATGAAGGTGGTTACATTTCTGGAAGGGGCAAGGTCACAAATGGTAAGCTCAGCATTGAGAAGGTAAACTTTGTTAAGGAGCTTGGGTACAATCTTCTGAGTGTATCCCAATTTTGTGATCAGAGTCATAACATGCTCTTTACTGAGCATGAGTGCATTGTTCTCAAGCCTGGTGTGGTCATTCCTCATGAGCATATCCTGCTCAGAGCCCCCAGGAAAGGAAACATGTACAAGATGGATTTGCAAGAAACATCTCCCTCTGGAGAAGTTTCATGCTTTCTATCTAAAGCAAATAGTGATGAGTCTTTCCTATGGCATAAAAGAATGTGCCATGTAAACTTTAAGAACATGAATAAATTAATTAAACATGATCTGGTAACTGGAATGCCAAAGAAAGAGTTTACAAGTGATGATCATTGTGTTGCATGCCTGAAAGGGAAGCAACACAAGGTATCTCACAAGCCTAAGGAAAAGAACTCCATCACTACTCCCCTACACTTGTTACATATGGATCTCTTTGGCCCCACCAGTGTAATGAGTTTAGGAAGGACCTCTTACTGTCTGGTGATCACAGATGATTTTACAAGATTCACTTGGGTCTTCTTCCTTAGAACTAAGGATGAAACCCCTGAGATTCTGAAGAATTTCATCTTAAAAGTTGAGAATCAATGTGATCACAAGGTCAAAACCATAAGATGTGATCAAGGAACTGAATTCAAGAACCAAATCCTTGATACATTTTGTGATGAAAAAGGTATTACAAGACAATATAGTGCTCCCAGGACTCCTCAGCAAAACGGAGTTGCTGAGAGGAGAAACAGGACACTTATTGAAGCTGCAAGAACTATGTTGTCTGACTCTAAACTGCCTATCACCTTCTGGGCAGAGGCAGTTAATACTGCTTGCTATGTGCAAAACAGAGTTTTAGTAGTTAAGACACATGGTAAGACTCCTTATGAACTTTGGCACAAGAGGAAACCTTTCATTGGTTTTCTCAGGTCATTTGGATGTCCCTGCACCATCTTGAATACCAAAGATCAAATTGCCAAGTTTGCTGAGAAATCAGATGATGGACATTTCATTGGATACTCTTCCCAAGCTAAAGCTTATAGAGTATACAATCTCAGAACTAGAATTGTTGAGGAGTCAGCCAATGTGACTTTCAATGAGCACACTCCTTGTGTGGCTGGTTCTGGTCCGGATTGGCTGTTTGATCTTGATTTAGTTACCAACTGTTTTAACAAATCTTGTGAGCATGTTTCAGGATCTGCAGAAAATCTAAATACAGGTGATCCTGATCCAAGATTTGAGCTAGGAAGACCTTCAACTCATACATCTTCAGCTCCAGTTGGAACTACTTCAGCAAATGAGGTTTCTATCAGCACAACAATGACAAATTCAGCTGATACATCTGGCATGCCTTCAAATTCCAGCTCAGAGGCCTCTCAACCAGATAAAGACACCTCACTTGTAGAAGACAACAATGGTGATGGTGATAGTGATCAGGAATTTCTTGATGCTAATAACCATACCATAGATGACAACATCAATGATGTCTCACACTCATTGGATCAAGTTAATCTTGATAAGTGTGATAATGTGGAGGGTGAATCTTCAAGACCAGATTTAAATTTCTCAAATTTGGATCTTTCTCAACAACTTGCTGTGATCCCTCAGCTAAGGATCCACAAGTCTCACCCCACCACAAACATCATTGGAGATGTTGTCACAGGGGTAAGAACAAGAGGACAAACCCATGAAGCAAATGTTTGTCTTCACTCTTGTTTCTTATCTCAGATAGAGCCCAAGAAAGTTGATGAAGCTCTAAAGGATGGAAGTTGGGTTGAAGCTATGCAACAAGAGCTGCTTCAATTCAAAAGGCAGAAAGTTTGGAACCTTTGTCCTCTTCCTCATGGGAAGACTACCATTGGAACCAAATGGGTTTTTAGAAATAAGAAGGATGATAGAGGAATCATCATCAAGAACAAGGCAAGACTAGTTGTTCAAGGATACACACAAGAAGAAGGGATTGACTACACTGATGTCTTTGCTCCTGTAGCAAGACTAGAAGCTGTTAGGATATTCCTGGCATTTGCTGCATCCAAGAACTTCAAGGTCTACCAACTTGATGTAAAGTGTGCTTTCTATATATGGAGTGATTGATGAGGAGGTTTATGTCAAACAGCCACCTGGTTTTGTAGACCCTGATCATCCTGATTATGTCTGCAAGCTTGACAAAGCTCTTTATGGGCTGCATCAGGCACCCAGGAAGTGGTATGAGACACTATCTGAGTATCTTTGTAAACATGGATACAGAGAGGTACTATAGATGGAACTCTCTTCATCAAAGGACAGGGAAATGACTTATTGCTGGTTCAAGTATATGTAGATGACATCATCTTTGGTTCAACTAATCCAAAGCTCTGCAAAGACTTTGAGAAGCTGATGAAAGACAGATTTGAGATGAGTTCAATGGGAGAACTCAACTTCTTTCTGGGAATTCAAGTGAAGCAGGTTGAAGATGGCATCTTCATAAGTCAGTCAAAGTATGTTCAAGACATACTCAAGAGTTCAACATGACTGATTGTAAGATTGCTAAGACACCCATAGCCAGAAACCACTCCCTTGGTCCAGATCTTGAGGGGGAGTGTGTAGATGAACACTTATACAGGGCTATGATTGGGTCTCTTATGTATCTTACAGCTAGCAGGCCTGATATCATGTTTGCTACATGTATTTGTGCAAGATATCAAGCCAACCCTAAGATGTCTCACTTAATCACTGTGAAAAGGATTTTAAGATACCTCAAAGGTGCTTCAACACTTGGTCTATGGTATCCAAAGAATCCTAATTTCAATCTGTATGCCTATACAGATAGTGATTATGGTGGTTGCAATATGACTGCAAAGTCTACATCTGGGGGATGTCAATTCCTTGGTGGAAGGGTGTCTCATGGCAATGCAAGAAACAATCCTGTGTGTCTGCATCAACTGCTGAGGCTGAATACATTGCTGCTGCAAGCTGCTGTGCTCAAGTGCTTTGGATTCAAAATCAGATGCTGGACTATGGATTTAACTTCAAGAGACTCCTATCCACATAGACAACAATAGTGCTATCTCTATCACTGAGAACCCTGTGCAGCACTCAAGGACCAAACACATCAACATCAGGTATCATTTAATAAGAGATAACTATGAAAAGGATTAATTAAACTAGTCAAAGTTCATACAGATGAACAATATGCTGATCTGTTCACAAAAGCTTTTGATGAACAGAGATTTAAGTATCTGATATCAGCTATTGGGATGATTAACTTTGAGTAGACTTTTTCTTAAAACTAATTCTAATTATTTCTTCTTAAAATATGTGTGTCCTAAGTTGTCTAGTTCATCACTTTCATAAGCTCATGTTTTCTTTGGATGTAAAATTCTTTTTGAAGACTTTCCTTAGATTCTTGAAAATTTTTGATACTTCGGAAGATAAAATTTTATCTTCGGAAGAAAAACATGTCTTCAAAATAAATAACTGTCTAAGAGATTTACCTTCGGAAGAAGTCAATTCATCTTCCGAAGCTTAAAATTCTTATCTCAGACACTTATTTATTTTTAAGGACCTTTTCTTCCGAAGCAAAATTAACCTTCGGAAGCTTTGTTTATTCTATACAAAGCATTCAAGGGTTTATTTCTCTTCCGAAGCATAAATCTTCAAGACTCTCAGGAAAATCTTCCGAAGCCATTTTAGCTTCGGAAGCTTTTTCAATCAAAACTTCCGAAGACAAATAACTTCGGAAGCTTTTCGAATTCCAAGAAAACTACTTTTTGAGCAAAAGTAAACTACCTTTTCAGAGGTGGGACCGACTTCCGGATTTCAAAGTTTATCCTCTTTCATTAACTTTGGTTCAAATCCCTTTTCATATAAATACCCAACGGTTCCCCCTCTTTCCCACTATCTTCCTCAATTCTACTATTTCTCTAACCTAATTCTCTAAACCGCCTTTGCTTTCTACCTTTCTTCACCCTTAAGCTTCTGAAATGGCCAACCTTAACCGCAGAAACAACCCTGATTTCTCCATGCAACTACACAGGCAACATAATCAAGTTGCTCTGTTAAGCTCTGAGAAAGATGCAAGTTTCTCAGAGATTTGCCAATTCTTGACTCTGTCAAACTACTTCACCTCCCTGACCATTGATCCTACTCTATATGAGGATCAGTGCTTGAATTCTGGAAGACCTGCCAAGAGGTCATTATGGATGGGGAGAAGGCACTGTCTGCCACAGTGCAAGGGAGGACAATCTTCATCACTCCGGCCATCATTAACAACATTTACAGCTGGATGATGAAGAAGGTGAGGTGTCCTTCCCAAAAAGCTGTTAATCATTCTTTTGAGCAGATGGGCTATGAGGAGATTTCTCTGTAAAGACCTTTAGGAAGGGAAGGTCTCATCCAATGGAAATTCCTGCTCCATGTGGTTATCCACAGCTTGTCAAACAAGCATGGTGGATGGGACCACAGATTCCTGAGGATCTCTCCTTTCTAGTTTCATGGAATGGTTCAGGGGGTCAAGTTCAGGTATTCACAATTGTTTATACTAATTTACTTGCAAACTTAGACTCCTTAGA